>CM075820.1:8717433-8746915 GCA_037975025.1 Excoecaria agallocha
ATAGAGGAGGCATTTTGGCGACTCCACCAGGGCACCCAGACTATACAAGAATATGACCAAGATTTTGAACGATTGAGCTTTTATATGAGAAATTTCTAATTCCCGCTAGAGAAGATGTGTCAGTTGTTTGAATGGGGGTTACATAATGATTTGAGAAAGGTATTGGCCATCAGGGAATACACAACACGGGAATGAATTGGTTGATGCTTGCTATCAAAATGGAGGCTATCCAGCAGGATGAAGATAGTAGAAAGGCCCATTTTCAACAAAAAAGGAGACCATTTTCTAGAAGTGCAAACAATTCTAGTAAAATAGCTAGGAGTTCCACTGCAGCTCCCCCTTAGGAGACTATGGACACATCAACAGCTAATCAGCGTACTGTTTCTTGGCCAACACTATCTATGCCATCAGTTGGTAATATTCCTAGAGGATAGGGTTCAGCTAGATATGAGACACCGGTATGTGAGCATTGTGGATGCCGCCATTTAGGGGAGTGTTGGAGGTTGACAGGTGCTTGCATGAGGTGCGGGTCTAAGGAGTACTTTCAGAGAGATTGTCCACGGGCATAGCCGCAGACCACTACTTCAGCTACTCAGACTTTTACAGGCAGATCAGTCATTCCTACAGCTCGAGGTAGACGTAGGGGAGGATCCAGTAGAGCTACTTCCACTAAGGGTAGTGCTTTAGCCCCACCAGCTACTGAAAAGTCTTCCTATGCCAAGGCATATGCAGTGAGAGCATGAGAGGATCAGAATGTCCCAGATGTAATTATAGGTAAATTTTTCCTATTTGATGATACTATTTATGCATTAATAGATCCCGGGTCTACATATTCCTACTTGAGCACAAGAATTACATAGGGAAAAGGGTTAGAAAAAGCACCGTTAGAATAAGATATCTTGGTAAGCAACCCATTAGGACACAGTGTCGTAGTGAACAAGATATAGAGGAGTTGTCCTATCCAGATTCAGTAGGCCACCTTTCCTGCAAATTTGATTGAACTTCCATTCCACGAGTTTGATGTTATCTTGGGAATGGATTGGCTTCATCAGCATCGAGTGATAGTTGATTGTCGTGCCAAAAGAATTAATTTAAAGACTCCAGATGAAGAAGAGATTACAGTGGTAGGAGAAAGATCCGACTTCCGATCTAATATCATCTCGGCTACTGCAGCACATCGGTGCATCTGGAAAGGATGTGCAGCTTATTTAGCATTTGTGACTAATGCAAAACCAGAAAAGCTATAAGTTAGTGATGTACCTACTGTACGAGACTTTCCTAATGTATTTCCTGATGAACTACCGAGATTGCCACCAGCGAGGAAAGTTGAATTTTCAATTGATGTTTTATTGGGTACAACACCTATTGTAATGGCTCTCTATCGCATGGCAACAGCAGAATTAAAGGAGTTGAAGATCCAGTTACAGGAGCTATTAGAAAAAGGGTTCATCCGACCCAACATATCTCTCCGGGGAACCCCAGTGTTATTTGTGAAGAAGAAGGATGGATCTCTCAGGCTTTGCATTGATTACAAGCAGTTGAACAAGGTCACCATCAAAAACAAATATCCATTGCCCAGAATCAAAGATTTATTTGATTAATTAAAAGGTGCCAGCACGTTCTCCAAGATTGATTTGAGATCAGGCTATTACCAGCTCGGAGTGAAAGAGAAAGACATCCCCAAAACTCATTTTGCACGTGGTATGGGCACTATGAATTTATAGTCATGCCGTTTGGCCTCACCAATGCCCCAGCTGCTTTCATGGACTTAGTGAACCGCATCTTTCATCCTTACTTGGATCAGTTCATGCTGGTATTCATTGATGACATCTTGGTATATTCCAAGACACCTGAGGAGCATGATCAACATTTGAGAATCGTGTTATAAACCTTAAGAGACAAGTAGTTATATGCCAAGTTCAGTAAGTGTGAATTTTGGCTAAACGAAGTTGCTTTTCTTGGTCATGTAGTTTCAGCAGAAGGTATCAAGGTAGATCCTAAGAAGATTGAAGCTATTCTTGAATGGCAGCCACCCCAAAAATGGTCCAGAACTTTGAAGCTTCCTTGGGTTAGATGGTTAATATAGGCGGTTCGTGAAGGGATTCTCCATGATAACTTTTTCGATCACCAGATTACTATAAAAGAATGCCAAATTTGAGTGGACTGAAAGATGTCAAGAAAGCTTTGAAAAATTGAAAAGAATGTTGATGGAAGCTCTTGTACTTACTCAGCCTACTTCAAGTAAACCTTATGTTGTTTATAGTGATGCCTCCTAGAATGGATTAGGATGTGTGCTTATGCAGGAAGGAAAGGTTATAGCTTATGCATCTAGGCAGCTAAAACAACATGAAAGGAACTACTCTACTCATGATTTGGAGTTAGCAGCAATCGTGTTTGCTTTAAAGGTTTGGAGACACTATCTATATGGGGAGAAATTTTACATCTATACCAACCATAAAAGTTTAAAATATCTCCCTACACAGAAGGAGCTCAACTTGAGATAGAGAAGATGGCTGGAGCTTATCAAAGACTATGATTGTTCGATAGACTATCACCCTGGCAAGGCAAATGTGGTAGCTGATGCTCTTAGTAGAAAATACTTGATGGCAATACGAGCAATGAAAGTGAAGCTAGATGTGGCACAAGATAGGGCATTAGTAGTTGAAATACAATTGAAGTCCAATCTTTTACAGCAAGTGAAAGTTGTTCAATAACAAGATGACATATTAGCTTCTATCATTTCTCATCCTAATGATACAGAGATGAAGAAGAATATTTTGATTGAGTTTGCTTTGGGTCATGATAACTTCTTGTATTACAAAGGAAAAATTTGTGTACCTAATGATACAGAGATGAAGAAGAATATTTTGATTGAAGCATGAAGTAGTCATTATGCCATACACCCAAGCAGTAACAAAATGTACCAGGAATTGAAGACACTTTTCTGGTGGCCTAGTATGAAGAGAGAAATAGCTAATTTTGTGACTAAATGTTTGGTTTGTCAATGGGTAAAAGCCGAGCATCAAGTTCCTTCAGGCTTACTACATCCCATTACCATATCAAAATGGAAGTGGGAACGAATCACTATGGATTTTATGTCGGGGTTGCCATTTACTAGGAAGCAACATGATTCCATCTGGGTGATAGTTGATAGAATGACCAAATCAGCTCATTTTCTCCCTGTGAGGTTAGATTTTCCTTTAGCCAGACTTGCAGAAATCTATATAAATGAGATTGTGAGACTCCATAGTGTGCCCAGTTCTATAATTTCAGATAGGGATCCACAGTTCACCTCTAAATTTTGGGAAAAGCTTCAGAAAGCATTGGAAACCTGCCTGGACTATAGTCCTACTTTCCATCCACAGACAGATGGTCAGTCTGAATGGGTAATGCAGATATTGGAGGATATGCTACGATGTTGTGTTTTGGAATTCGATGGCAGTTGGGAGAAGTATCTACCACTTGTAGAGTTTAGTTACAACAACATCTATCAATCTAGTATTAAAATGGCTTAGTATGAAGTATTTTATGGAAGAAAGTGCAGGACGCCCCTATGCTGGATAGAATTAACTGAAAGCAGACTGGTAGGGCTAGATTTGATTAAAGAAACTGAAGAGAAAGTGAAGTTAATCCGAGATAACTTAAAAGCAGCTACAGACCAAAGAAAATCATATGCAATTCTGAAGAGAAAGGACATAGAGTTTAATGTGGGAGACAAGGTGTTTTTGAAAGTCTCTCCTTGGCGAAAAGTTATTCGATTTGGCAAGAAAGGTAAGCTCAGTCCCAGATTCATTGGTCCTTATTAAATAATACAGTGTGGGGGATCAGTGTCTTACATATTAAAGTTGCCATTAGAGTTAGAAAGGATCCATGATGTATTTCATGTCACAATGCTATGAAGATATCGTTTAGATCCTTCCCATGTCATTTCACCAGAGGAACTTTAATGAAGGTCTGATTTATCATATGATGAAGAACCGATACGGATTTTAGCTTGAGAAATCAGACAATTGTGAAATAAACAAATCCCCTTGGTCAAAATACTTTGGACGCGCCATAATGTAGAGGAGGCTATGTGGGAGCCTGAAGAAGCCATGAGACAGCAATATCCTCACCTTTTCAGCTCAGGTAAATTTCGAGGACAAAATTTTATTTAGAGGGGGAGTACTGTAATGCCCCCAAATTTTTGCAATTTCCATGCATGACATGTGTAAAGTGTGAATAGTTAACCCAGATTGAGTTTTGGAGTAATTAAAGTTGAGTAGAACAGGAAATTTAAAAAGAATGTACCGTTAATCATGCCCGAGTCGAGAAATCCGAGGATGGGCGACCCAATGGGTAGTATGAATTTAATATAAAATATGAAAGTACATATTAAATGGAGTACGATGGTACAATTTGAGTGAAAATTGAGGTCAAATAGGCCTCCAAAAGGGTAAGCAAAGAAAAATTTCCTGAGTCGGTATATGTTCGACTATAATTTTGACTGAATATTTAGAGATCTTAGAGATCTTTGATTAACTTCAAATTTTATATACATGTCATAAATAGTTTAGTGACACTCAAGGAACTAGAAAATAGCAATTCTGGTAAATCGTTAATTTTTGGTTTTGGGCGGGCAGCACAAGCCGTCAAAGCTAAAAGTATATCGAAACAAATTCAAAAAGCTGAAATTTTTACCATATATTCTTGAATATATTGTGACACTCTAGAAAAATTTCAGAGTATTCTGACTTCTAGATCAAAAGCTCAATTTTCAAGGTGAAAAACCAAAATTAGGTCATTTAAGGGGTCAAAATCGAGGTCATTATTATGAGGCTTTTGATCATGTGTGTTGCAAGCTTAGGACAGTAGGGTGTGTGTGCATGCTTGACTGAGTGACATGTGGCATTATTTAAAGCCATTAGATTCAATAGTTGCAAGATGAATCTTGGCCTCTCATTTGGTACACTTAAAACACCATATATAAGGACAAAAATATCAGAAAATCTCTAGACTTTTCGGGCCATCTTCTCCTCCTTTCTTGTGAAAATCTGAAATCTCCATTTCTTCTCTCATCTCACCATTTTCTTCTAACCAAGCCTTATTCCTTTGAATTTTCCAGCCCAAAAAATTTACTCTAGACTCAAAATTTATTCCTCTTTAATTTAGTAAGAAGTGGTATCAAAAGGAGGCCAAGAACTTTAAGATAAAAGGTAAGAGAAAGTAAGAAAAATTTTATGATTTTGTGAGAATTAGATGAGATATGTGGGGAGAATTTATATGAGCATATAGATATTGATTAGGAGAGTTGATTTATAGCTTTAAATGGCTTATATTGTGGTAAAAAACTCATGATTCTTCCTTTGTAATTTTTTGGCCAATAGAAGAAAAAGAGGAGGAAAGGGCAAGTTTACAATGATAAAGGAAAGGAAAAGGTGTAATCAACTCTTTTCCAGCAATTTGGAGGTTAGTGGATGCAAATTACCTTTAATTTCACTAATTTACTTGAATTTTTCCTAATTTTTTCTATTATGTAACTATATAAAGGAAAGGAAAGGACATAAAATAATGTATGGCATTAATTTTGGAGCAAAGAATGAATTGTAAGTGGGAAATTCTTTGATGGTTGAATAGCAACTCTAATTAAAATAATATGTTTTGCTTAAATTCTTGTGATATAAAGCTTTCCTGTGATGAATGTGCAATTAATGAGCTTATTTGAATAAGTTTGGGAGCATAACTTGATTAAAATAAAGTAATAAGAATAAATAATAAACATAGAAATGTAAGAAAAGATAAAATTTAATAATGCCCTTAGTGTACAGTGGGTAATTCCAGCTCTTCGATAGTATGGCTAGCCATAGGAATTTATTATGTCGGATATCATGAGTATATGAGATAATTGTTATTAAAAATGACCATGAGATATAAGATAGGATAGCCGACGTATTATATGCATCAGTACTGGGGCTTTGGTGTCGTAACCTAATGGTGGGATCCCTCCGGTACACCGTATTTACATCCTATTTATCCAGTTCGTGGTTCTCCATTTGTGTCACCTTGGAGTAAAAAGGGTAATTTTTGCACAAAAACTGGAAATAAAAGAGTAATTATGACGAAATTTATGCCATATTAATAAATATGAAAATAAATAATAAGAAAAAAATGAGATCAATATAATAATTAAGGGCAAATTAGTAATTACACGATTAAGTGTGGGTAAAAATGGTAATTTGAGACAAAAAGTGTGATTAAGGAAGTTAAAATGGCTAAATAAAGAAAAAAAATGGTAAAAACTGTAATTAATTAAAAGTTTAGGGGACTAAATTATAAATTTACCATTTTTGAGGAATTTAAAGGATTAAAATGTAATTTGTACATTGGTAATTAAATAAAAGTCAAATGAGTCAAATTTAAAGTCAATTAAAGAAAAAAGTCAACTTAGGGACTTAGTTGCAAATTTTTATAAAATTTAGTAAATAGTTGAAACAAGATAGAAAAAATTTATTATTATAATAATTAAAATTAAATAATGGAGGGAAAGAAAATAAAAATTGAGTAAAATGATAAAATTGCATTTGTTAAAAATAAAATAATAATTTGATTTAAATTAAATTAATAATATTTTAGTTAGTGAAATTTTTATGTAATTGCATCCAACACTGAGCGACTATGTTGCTCAGCGTGTAGTTTTATTTTGACTGTGCACAGGGACAGGTACCGGGAGACTTACAGTAAGAAAGTAGAAGTTGTGGCATGTACTTAAGAATTTTGGTTGTATATAATTTGGTTATGTAAACAATTAATATTTGTAAATTATTATGTAAGGTTAATTGAAATTAAGTTATGGTTGTGTAAATTAAATTTTATATGCATACTACTTGAGATGTGATGATGTATGATGAATGTGGATGATTGATGAATCTAGAAGTCTTGAGTTGATTGAACAAAGTTTGGGTGTAAGAATGATGAAATTAGGGAGTGTATTTTGACATTTGCAGGTTTTGGGATTTTTAGACGTTATGCCGCCAAAATTTTTAATAATTAACCAGACATTATAAGGTTATTAGAAGAAATTATATTATGTATTTAATTAAAGGAGAGAGTTACAAATATGATCCCATAGGGTGCAGCATCATGCTCTTTTGCCATGCTTATATCAAATGTTGCCTCCCTTTGTAGGTACATACCCTCTTCAGTTGATGGGCCCATCATAGCCTCTGGCATCCCATCTACCAAAAGTAGCGTAGTAACCAACCCGTCTATGACTGTCGCCTCACTTGGCTTACACTGTGTCCTCTTCAAGTGCTCCAAGATGGCATGGCTCAAGTCTACTTGCCTCCCAGTCATCATATCCCTTAGGCTGTAAATCTTTACCACATTGACGGCACCAAAACTACCTATCCTCCCTAAATATGAGCAAGTAAGGACTAGGTACAAGTATCACATTAGTTATGACCTTAACATGGTTGACTTTGCTATTCTCTAGACATATGGGATACCTAGTCATTCAATAACCTCCCACATGTGAGACTGAGGGGACCTATTTGGCCTAACTACATCCTTTCCCATAGGCAATCCCAAAATCTCAGCAAAATGCCTTAAGTCATGGACATCGGGTATCCTAGATGTTATAGGTGATGACATCCTCCTCGGTGTCTGGTCACTACTATCCTAGGTAGCGAAAAGTAGCTAAGAACTACCTTATTATCTCAAGGTAGGTCTTGTATGCCCCTGCATAGACATAAATTAGCTACGCTGCATGCGAACTGCTGCCATGGTCCGATATCAAGTCACCTGTTCAGGCATCATCCGTATAGGGAAGTAGGGATCCATATCCTGCAAAAGACAAACTTCAGCAGTTAATCATAATGATTTTCATTATTTGGAAGTTGATGCTTTTCATGCATAAACTTCGGTACCATATTGGCTTAAAAACCTAAGCTCAAACCTGTATAAAACTAACTCACAAGAAGCTATAACAACTAACAAACACATAATTCTTCCGAACTCCCCACCAGGTGTCTAGCAATCATGCCAAGGCTTGCAAAAAAAAATAACACTTATAAATACTATGTCATGGTACTAGGAATCTTCATGTTATTATTACCATGCATACCATCGTCATTATTTTTTTGTTGTCATTATTTTTATTTACATGCAAATGAGCACACACTTATATAATTTTGTTATTAGCATGATAACATTATTTATGTAAAATCACATCACATGCATCAATATATTGTACATCGTTTTCAGAAATAAAGCTAATTTACCCTTGTTCCCTATTATTCTTCCTTCTCCCTCTTTTGTTTTATTGCTATTAATATTTACATTCTCATTTATTTACACATTATCACATAAATAATAAAAATAAATAAATAAGTAAAATTTCTTTTTTTACACATATTTCTTGCTATCTTTTTTTCATGTATATTTTATATTGTTATTTTATATACAAAGCTAACAACTTAATACACATATATTTTGTTATTATTTATTTATTCTCTTTTTTTTTATTATTTTTTGATAACTTCTAAGTCTATACAGGGTGTATATGTTGCCTATATACATATTTTCATTAGATAAATCAAGAAACCAATTAAAGACAATAATACACAAAATAATAAAACAAACAAAACTAAAAAAAAAAAATTCTAGAGTTCAGTAACTTAATATCTCACAACATGTTGGTATATTTATTCAAATTATCTTTAAAGCCAAAACAAAAAGTATCACTAACTTTGCATCACACACATTCACAACAACTCTTACCATCATTCTCATATCATTTTTAGTTTATTTGAATCATAAAAAGAGGTGAGAAATGTTAAACATACCATTTTTGGTTAGAGGACAAAAACTCAACGAAAATGCACAAATAATATGTCAAAACGTAAGTAATGTAAAAACCCAGCAATCCACCAGATCGAAATCCCAAAAAATTGTCAAACAGGTGAGAAAAATGCAAAAAAACCAAACTACACAACATCAAAATCGAAAAAGAAGAAGGAAAGAAATAGAAGGCAAGGAAGAAACCATTGCCTTTTTATATCTCGACACTTTGCACTAGCATACAATGCCTTGCACGACCGTGCATTCATTGCAAGGGTATGCAAGAGCCATGCTCGGGCGTGCAAGATTGAAAATTAGGAATTTGAAAAGTTTTGAACGTAAACCATTTCCATACAAGCAAAAAACTACGTGAATAATATTTTTGCAAGGGTCTTGGCCCAAATTCATGCAAAATAGCTCCAATTTTTCAAAATGCTTTTAAAAATTATAAATTTTACAATTTACCTGCCTATTAAAAAATTATTTTTAATTACAACTTATTTACAAGAATTCATTTTTACACAGGTATAATATTAACAAATTTATTTTCTGTTCTTATCTTTACATATTATGCTTAAATTTTCTTAATATTTACTTTTATCTATCATTATTTAATTTGCTACCATTATTATTTTATTGTTTTTTATTTTTTCATTTTTATTCATTTCACGATGCTCGTATAACCGGATAGACGTATAAAATATACTTCCTGAATTATTGAACTTTCTTGATACAATTATAACTTTGAATGGCGAGCCAACCTTGAGATTTGAAAAAGGATGAATTTCCTACAAAACAAACATGCTAAAAGTATGCATGTGAGGGTGGAATGATGCAACATGAGGTGGGTGACATGTAAAGACATTTTTACTATCTAGTTTTACCAGGTGGTAACTGGGGCACTTACATGGCCGTGCAAACCAGCATATAAAAGGCCTTTCAAATTTTCAACTGCTTTTTTCTCTCTGCTCACATTCACTTCGTCTTTTCACTTCCTATCTTTTTTACCTCACATTTCTTTGGATTTTGTTACATTTTGTTTACAATAACTACCTTTTCAAAAAGACTTGTTATATTGCTCGATGACTATTAAACTTTGGACAATCATATTTTGTCTCTCTATTCCAATTTTCACTTCCTTGGCAGAGTGAAGCTTAATAAGTTCCTATTTTTTGTGTCAACTCTTTACCGAGATCCTCATTTTTATGTTTTTTCCTTAATCACTACAAGAAAATGTTAAAACAGCAACAAAAAATAGCAACGAAATTCCAAATCCGTTGCTAATTAGCAACGAAAATCTAATTCCCTTGCTAAAATTCGTTAAAATTTTTCTATTTAGCAACGAAAAAAAAAGATGGTTATTTTCCATTGCTAAATATAGAGGGAAGTTTTAGTGTCAAAATATAGCAACAGAATTTTGCAACGGAGCGCTTATTCTGTTGCTAAATAAGGCGCCAGCAGATGGTGCAAAAATTTTCAATAGATAAAATAGCAATGAAAACCAATTTCGTTGCTATTTTTGCTACTAAAAATTTTAAAGGTTCCTATATAGCAACCGAAACCTATTCTGTTGCTAAAATAGCAATGGAAATAAAATTTGGTTGCTATTTTAGGAATCTTTAAAATTTTAGTAGCGAAAATAGCAACAGAAACCTATTTTAGCAACGAAAAACAAATTTCGTTGCTATTTTAGCAACGAAATAGCAACGAAATAGGTTTCGGTTGCTATTTTTCCTACTAAAATTTTTTAAGATCCCCTAAATAGGAATCGAATATTTTTTTCGTTGCTAAAATAACAACTGAAATAAAATTCAGTTGCTATCACTACAAGAAAATATGAAAATAGAAATGAAAATTAAATTCTGTTGCTAAATTAGCAACGAAAAAAGTATTTCATTGCTTATTTAGCAATGAAAATATATTTCGTTGCTATTTTCATAGCTAAATTTTTTTGACATCCGTTATTACAGAGCTGGAAAAGTTTAGTTGTTAGAATAGCAACGAAAAACGATTTCTGTTGCTATATTTTACTTTGCCCTAGGTATAAATGCCGCCATTTTCTTCTCATGTCTCACCTTTTTGCCCTCTATACTCTCTCTCTCTCTCTCTCACTATTTCTCGTGTTGTGCCTCTTGACATTTTCACTTTTCCGTTGCCCTTGTCGGTGGTCCTTCGACCTTATCTCCCTACAAGTAAGTGAGAAATTGACAAAACCCTTCTGCTAATTTGTTAATTTGTTAACTTCTAATTTTAGTTTCTATTTAATTTAAACCTACTAAAGGCTTAGTCTTTATCCAGGTAAATATAATGTTATTATTTATTTTGTTCTCTGCATCTTTGATTTTCCCCTCTTTTGGCTTTGATTTATCAGTAATCATTTATTTTGTTTAATTTGCTTTAATTTTATTCTTAGAAAGAGTAGGGATGCCATATTTTGCCCTGTTTTCTTTTGCTTCAATAGGTGTTTTTCTTGTCACTTTCATCTCTGCTGTTGGTTCTTGTTGGTATCCAAATTTGTTACTTTTTATTGCTGATGGTTCTTGTTGGATGTCAGATTTGTTACTTTCTTTTGGCTGTTCTAGTCTGCAATTTCCAATGTGAATTGCAGATTTAGAGATGTGGAAATTATAGGGACTATATATATTATTCACATACTCTTATTTTAGTATATCTTATATTCAATTTTTTTTGACTTTATATAAAATGATAGTATGATTTTTAAGAGGCTAATTATTTTGATTTGTGCTCCTTGAGGCTTCTCTAATAAAAACCAAAGTTGTGTTAATATTTTCTTTCTCAGGTAGTAGGCACTGAAGAGAATATTTCAGAAGAAGCACCTGTTGGTTCAGCAATACAGGTATTCATGTTTTTAATTTGTGCTCTATATGACTATTTATTTATGGAGGCACCTGTTATGAATTAATGAATAATTAATTACGCTAAATGTATATGGAGGCCCTTGCACTTATACCCAATTGCAATTGAGTATTGAACATTTATTTATTTTTTTCAATTGATGCCTACTTTTATTTTTTAATTAATTGAACCTTTTCTATGATGAAAAAATATAAATGACACTATAATATTTTTTTGAATTGTTTATATTTTTTCAATTTCTTTTAGCTTTTAATCTTTCATAGTAAATTAAAAAGAAAATGAATTTTTTCCCTGTTCTATTTCTTACAATAATATCAAATCAACAATTACTCTACTCAATAATTCATCCTAGCCTGTTGTAGGCTATAACTCACCTTGTGCTGCTACTTTAATTATTTCTATTAAGCTATGGGTGCCAGTTATTGATATTAACCATTTCAAACCTTATCTTTTATTTTTTAGCTATATTATCGTAGTTTCTCTAATGAATTTATTGAATAGATAGACATATATATTATTAATAAACACTTTTTTTCCTAATTAGTAATAGTTTCATTTTCTAACACTGATTTTTCTTCTTTAAATTGATATTAAATGAATGAATGTATTATTAACAAATCATCAGTAATTGCTTGTTGAAGATTTCATTTGATGGTAAAAATAATTCTTTTTTTATTATTCTTTCGATAACATTGTACTTAGTTTATATATACTGCTCTTTATAAAATTTTTCTATAAATTATTTTTCCTTTAATTTGTCCATATATATACTTTTTAAAATTTAGAGATTTTCAATTATATATAATTTTCTTTTAAAATTGTAGATATTTTCCTTTAATTAAGTGATTTTTAAAGGATGCTATATCTGTAATTAATGTACTGAGGGGTTGAAGGAGGCATACACGTGACTTTTAAAATTCTATCTAGAGCATTATCAATTGACACCTAGCATTGTTTCATCCTACTCTTTTTTGCCATTCCAAATCAGCTTGTCAGTTTTCAATGAATTGTCGAATTTACAAAATGGGAATGCCACATTTGCTATTCACCATCCGTGTAGGTACTTGATAATTTATATTAGTTATAATACATATGTTTTTCTATTGAAATTTGTGTTCTTGGTTGTTCTACATTATCTAAAGGGTTAATGTGATGGAATATGACATGATATGTTCATGGTAATCGTGCAGCGGAAAAACGATAAAAACAATCATACATGCCAAACAATTCCATGACAAGAATCGAAACATGCAATTTTAGGGTTTTTAAACATACAACTTTTGATGCCTTTTAATACTTGAATTCGGTGATGACCAGCAACTAAGATGACTTTGTCCACCTTAGATCTTGATCACCAATGCCAAGGAATAGCCTTTTACGTCACTCCCTCTATTCTCACACACACACTTGCAAAGATGGCTTAAAATAGAGATTGCTAACTCTCTTTTAAAGTATTATGTAATGGCAATTGTTTGAAGCTACAAGACTTGATCTTGTACTTCTTTTAGGTGTTATTAATGCCTAAGAACACAAGAAAGCAAGAAAGAATCCTTTTCCTTGTGTATTTCGGCCAAGAGAAAATTCTGTGAGGGAGAGAAGGTTTTCACGCAAAAACTAAAGAAAAACTAGGGTTTTTCTTTTCTCTCTCATTCAATATATATCATTTTATTTTTTAAGTGATAAATCTAAAATCAACTACTTAGAGATAATTAATTTCAGCCTTTATCACTTCTTTAAAATAAGAAATACATATTGATTCAAATTCTTTTGATTTAATCCAAGATAAATACATAAGACATTTAATCAAATAATATCACTTAATAAAGAAATTCACATGTGCCGAAATTCCTTCAATATTTATCTTGGAATTTCGGCTAAGACATCCCTTAATTAAATATTTTAATTTGATTTAAATATCATTAGGATTTAATACTCAATTAACTTAATTAACACAAGATAAGTAATTAATTGAAATTAAACCTAGTGGGCTGAATTTTTCTCTCTCATGGACCAAGGTCCAATAGCAATTTTAAAACCCATTACATACATTAATTTGACTTTAATTAAAAGCCCAAATTAATGCCCAATACTTTATTCAAATATTTTAAGCCCAATGCTTTGTGTGCGATCCTATAGGTCCATTTAATGTTGGCAATGAATTAATAAATTAATTCAAAGGCTATATATATTCTCTAGCAAGATATTATAGCATTCCAAATTAAATAAAAATGCATATGGCATTTAGTGACCTAATGCAATTTTGCATAGTCCCTTACCCATAAATATCAGAATTAATATAAGGCATGGAACTAGTCATCCTTATATATATTAATTCCTTTCTTGATATTCCAGTGACACTGAACTCTCAGATAAATAATGATTACTCATTATTTCATCTCGGTATGGCCATACACTTCTCAGTTCACTGATCAAGTGGCCGATGATATATTCTCTCTTATCGAGAGGGGTGATCCCTTCACTTCTCTCATGCTCTCTAACATGAATCAATGCATACCCAATCATACCCGTACTTGTCACTCTATTACTAACACGTTAGGTGTATGTCAAAGTACACAGTAATTCATAAAGAGTTTCATAGAGATTTTAGGTCTAAGAACTTGGATACAAAACTTGCATATGAGAAACATTTATGACTTGTACCATATAGTGTTCTCATGAGCGGATCGTATCCAGATACCATGTTCTTTAACATGTATCTATGATCTCTGATTGACACTCTTGTCCTAATGATCCATAAGATAGAACTCATAATATCAGAGAGAGCATACTAGTCTTAATTCATTGTTATTCCCATAACAATGACTGACTAGGGATATTTAGAATGAAGTCTCATTTATTTCAAGGTCTTACAACCATGTGCCTCACACATGATAACTTAAACTGAAACAACATTCTTGGATAGTTCTATCAATTGATATGCACAGGAATATAATAGATAAAACAGATGCCTCATTTTATTAATTAAAGTGTTTTATTACAATGCATTGGGGCTAGGGCTTACACTAACATAATGTTGCTGTTCAAAAAGAGCTCCACAAACTGAAGTCTAACCACTAATGCATACATCTGGAGTTTGACATATCAGGGACTGGTATCACGTAAGTTATTGAGTTTATATATATAGCTATCACTTCTGGGAATGCAATCATTATTGCGAATTCACTCTTTGTATTCCTCTCATGTACATTATTTAGTTAAGGCCTAGAATTCCACTATCTTGTATTTGGAGTAAGAGTATTAAGTTGACAGAGAAAGGAAAAGAAAACAGTAGCCAATGAACTCCTATGAGGATAGAGACCAGACATTTATATAGAATCCAATCATTTATATCAACTAGATGTTATATAATTTATTTGACTTGAACAATTTCTCTTTTATTTATTATTATATTTTATTGTTTACTAATTATTTTTATAATTACATATTTAGATGCTAAAATAATAAGTTATATTTATATCTTATTGTCCACCACCTCCAGCATTTTTTTTAGTCGTTTAGTTTTATATGTGGTCACCCTACAATTTAATTTTAATTTATTTGCTATGAACAAGTAAATACATGATTGGAGTTGATTTTTTCTTTTAAATTCATTACTCAATTCTTGAATTAAGTGTTCTAATTCTAAACAAGCTTCTTCTAAATTTTAATTTTAGGTTATTTTAGAGTATTGATAAATAAAAATTCATTGGTGTAAGATAAATTTATTTAAGGAGATTTTGATATTAAAACTGGTTAAATTATTAGTAATGAAATGTCGATTTTGAAAATTAATAGTAATTTTTTGTAAAATATTAACAATATTTTAGTGATGGAATAGCGACGAAAAATTCATCACAAGTTTTTTTGTACTAGTTGCTGAATTTAGCAACGGAATTAAACTTCCATTGCTAAAATTAGCAATGGAAAATAAATTACCGTTGCTAAATTTAGGAACGGAAAAAATTTTTCATTGTTAATTTTGACCAATTCACCAGATGTTAGAATGGTTAGATTTAGCAACTGTATTTAATTTTCGTTGCTAAAAATAGCAACTGTCAACTTAGCAATCGAATTGTTCCATTGCTAAATTCCGTTGCTATTTTTGGGTAGCAACGGAAAATGTCAATTTTTTGTTGGTAATTTTCATTGCTAAATTGTCATTTTCTTGTAGTGAATAATATGGAAATATGCCCATTATATGAGGAGTTTGCAGCCATCCTTAACGTCCCCTTTTCACCAAGTACCCTTTCATATATGCCTAACTACATCCCAAATAACTTTTGAGAGGTAGTCTATGCTTGGGATCTATCCTTCTAATGTTAGCCTATCGTGCTTAATCTCTTCTTTGACAGCCTATACTACAATAGTAACGAGACTTATGTTGTTGGTGTGACCTTCTTTATGTGTCTGGCCCATTATCTATGTATTACCAGTGAGGCTGGCATCCTAGGAGACTATCAACTCTTTGAAATCATTAATAGCGTTTATGAAGGGTTGACCCCTTTGCCCCCAATTTTAGCCGATACCCTACTTAGACTGGACGTAGTGCATGCTGACCCTATCATTTTATTCAATGGTAGTCCCTTGCCACTTCAGGTACCTGTAGTCATTTATTAAAGATAGTGCGCCCCTTGTGGGTTTTTACAGTAGCTCTTTTTTGCGGGAAATACGTCTTTTATAGATTTTCACATAACCCTATGCCTAATTTTTGCTTGAAGTGGATACCAAACCATTTCAGCAGCTTTTATATTTATTGTGTCTTTTTTTAGATATGGTTGTGGGTGAAACTTAAGATGCTAGTTAAGCCACCTTTTTGCATTTTAGATGCATACTCTTTGAGGTTTTTTGGTGCTCGCATATGTTGGTACTAGATTGGCTCTATAAAGAAAGGCATAATATGGCTAAGTTTTGTTGTAGTGTGGAAAATAAGCTTCGTGTTTCCTTAGATCCAAATAGAGTATATAACTCATGATGGGGGTTCTGGTTGCGTTCCTCTTTCTAGCCTTCATAGAGCTATTTTATGCATTACCGCACAATGTGCTTGGTAGCATTAGGCAAGAGATTGTGCATACATAATTGAACTTCAAAGGAGGTGACTTAACAGATGCTTTTATTATAGATTATCACTATATTTAGAGGCATCTACCTATCAGGACCAACATCCCTCCCACAAATGTTTGTGATTTTGAAACTAGTATGGACTACAGCGCATAGGTTGTGGAGGCACTCGATATAGGCATTCTTGCTGAGATGCTCAAGTAGAAGAGGAACCAATGGAGGAGATGAATATTGATCTGTCTTTTTATAGGGGAAAGTTCCTTTTTAATATGTAATGTAAAATATATACTGGCATGCTAGCTATTGGACCTATGCATTTATTTCTTGTTTGTGTGTTTGGGTATTTGCTTATTTTGTTTTATTGCTGTGTTTGTGTTGTCGTTGTTTTTGTTTTTTTTATGAATGAATAAATAAGGTTCCTACTTTAACTTTAACCAAAGTGTCTAACTTAAATTATTTATGTGTTCTCACATGATTGTAACTTGCAATAATGAGACTCACGACATGACATTTAATGTAAAAACACAACTTTCATTTAATCTCGGATGGTGACATCTTAAATGCATCCAAGTCCTGTTGTCAATCAACCCTCGCAGGTTTTCTTGATTGGCTATTTTCTCTCAACCCTTAATTTTTGCCTAAGGCATCTTTTTTCGATTTTTACCCTAGCAGGGTGCCCTATTTTAGGTAGGCCGCCCTTTATTTTTGACCCATAGGCTATTATTCTTTTCTTTTGATTTGATGACTTTTTTTAGCTGTGGAACCTCTTCAGCCGTCGATGTTAACTGGTTCTTTGAACTTATTCCTATCACTGTCTATGAGGATAGTCATTCCTTTGGAACACAATTTCTTTAGTATTAAGGGACCTTCCTAATTTGGTTTGAACTTTCCCTTGTAGTTAAGTAAGCTAGGTCTTATCTACTTGAATACCAAGTCCCCATCATTTAAATGATGACCCTTGACCTTCTTGCCAAAAGATCGAGCTAATCTTTTCAAATACAAATGATTGTGGTAATAAGCTCTTGTACGATTTTCATTTAACAAGTTCAAATGTGCCATCCTGTGCTCTGTCCATTCTATCTCTAACAACTTTGCTTCTAGGAAAACCTTCAGTGACTATACAAGCACTGGGTCCTGAGGAGGCTTTTTTCAGGGTTACCTAATGAGGAAAACTGCTCCTTCAAAGAAAATGATTCGAAGATAGTGAACCCTTTATGGTGTTGAAATCATTTTCTGAAAAGCTTTTTAAAAAATGTTTTGGAGCTTGACTTGGGCAGCCGATTGGCACAGAAGGGAAAACAATGAAAAATACCCTTAGTTAAGATCTAGAAATTGAGTTGCGTGTGTGTATGAGCCTTACACACTATGCATTTATGGTCTATATACTTGTACACTCGAAGGAATCTCATCATTTGGCCTAAAAGTTAGGTTTTGCCTATTTTTGGCAATGCATGGCCTTGCACAAGGATTATACAGCCATGTATTGCAAAGAATCTTGCCTTTTATGCAAGTTGACCTTTTTTTGAAGTGTATAGTTGTGCATTCCTATGGTACAACCATACACTCAAAAGTTGGTGACCTTCCTTATGAGCCAAGTGGGCAAGTGGGGGGCACCGCTTGAGTGTACAACTATACATACCAAATGCATAGCCATACACTCCCTCCTTTATAAGCTTTCTTTGAATCCTATCAGAGGGTTGGTTGGTCAATTCTTGGAAATTATTAGCAATGGCTATATTACTTTTAAAAGAAATCTTCGAAAAGTCCAATAGCTTTTAAAGTTTTTGAAAGCAAAAGGGAATTTTTGGCATTTAGCCCTTAATTCTTCAACTATTTCTTGGCTATTTCAATACTACAAAGGGTCTACGAATTTAACATTCGACAGTTTAATCGAGTAACTACAATAAAGGTAATATAAAAGGCTTTTCTTAGTATTTTTCATAATTATAATAAATTTAGACATTCTTTTCATCTTTTAGTTTTTATTATATATTAATCTTTCTTAGATTTAAGTTATGAAACCCTTTAAAAAGATATATTACTGTGTGATAGAAATTACTAGATTATCTTTTTCAAATTTTATTTTGTCCATTTCTTTTAAAATCATTTTTTCTCCAAAATAAAACCGGATTTAAAAACTCATATTCATATTTAACTTTTCCTTTTTGCTCCCTTTTAGATCTAATGTTGGTGAGGACTCTATTTTAAAAGAAAAAAAATTGACCATTATCAGGTTGAAACGACCATGCATTCTTTGATATGCACCCGCAAGTTAAATGATGTATGGCCCAAAATATGTTTTCTTGCCTTTTAAGGTAGAAGAGCCGACCGTATGTCATCAAATGCACTCTTGTGCATTTTTTGACATGCATGTTGGATCCTTATTCTTTTATCTTTTTCATATTTCTTAATTCAAATTAATTTTATGCATGTCTTTTTTTCATTTTCTATTATAATTATCATTTTTTTCATTGTTATTATTATTATTATTGCTCCTGATGGATAAAGCCTTTTATGGATATAACTAAGATAGCACTCCAGGTAAGGCCACTATCCTTTCTCTAAACTGTAAAAACACTTTTTCAATCTCAAATGAAAAATATCACCAAAAATATTTATAATAATTAATTAGGACGTTTTATTAATAAATTCGGGCCAATGTCCACATTTTTGCCTAAGAAACTCACATGAAAAAAGTAAACTTTTAATAATGTAAATGATTTTGTATATAATTAAATAATATAGGACATTTTATAAACAAAACTTAGATTTGTAAGTCCTGTCTTCAAGATCTCACAACGAAATGCTTCTTCAATAATCTACATGCGTGGACCAAAGTCCTCGCCCAAAAGGGTCACAATGAACTACCCGATTTATGATGTCATTATCGCTTTATGATATCCCATTATTTACCACTTTCTTATGTGACTAGGTATGCCTTTAATTTCTACATTTGCTCTACTCTTGCATGAAAGAAAAGGGATAACATGATTAATCTAAAAATCATTATGTCACATTTGTCAAAGGTAAAAATAAGTGAAGAATTTTGAACCCTCTCTAGGTTTTTGGCCTTGCAAGGTTAGAACACCCTTCTTTCCCAATGTTCTATTAGGTGACGACTCATTACTATTTAGCCTTGTAGTGCCCAACTAGATGCCTCCCGGTTATTGGTCGTTAGCTATAAGATAGGAACACCTAGACGTGCTACATCATGCCTTTCGAGGTTTATGATTTAGCAAGTAGAGTTGAGCCTCTTTCTTATCGTGAAGCAACCGTTGACCTGGGTTGGGAACCTCAACCTGGTTCTGACCCTAAAAGTGGGATCGAATTGTGAAAGCTCAAAGGTTTCCTCATTTGAACTCGATGATCTATTAGTTTTGAGAGTGAAATCGAGTGTCGATGACCCAAAGGGAAAAGTCTCCTATCGAGGACAGAAAGAGCACGCATCATATTGGCGACTCCATTGGGAAACTTCTTTGAGATTTTTCTCTAAAACCACTTTTGACTTATGTGACATAAAAGGCTTTCGGTTAAGAAATTTTATCTCTTTTTGAAATTGAATTAAAATCATGCTAGAGCCTTAGAATAAGTTAGGCGTCCTTGTTTTTTGACCCCAATGCATTCCCGAAGCACTCTCTTATCATTCACTCAACCGAGGGTAGTGTTAGGGATAATCACCAGCCCAAGCCTAGTACCTAATGGTATATTAAATAGTGATCCAATCGGTCATTATACTTGTGATGAGCTAGATTCATTGGTAGGGACCATGCTTGGGTAGCCTTGTAATTGAATACCTAGACCAAAAGCCCATATAATGGCATGGAAATCTCTATTAAGACATCTATAATAATCTTGCATTGCTTGTGGCATGGATCCTTGTGTATTAAGCATGCTTAGATAAATTTAGATGTCCATTTATCAAAGGCTACCATATCCCGATAAGCCTATTCTAATTTGCTTGGGCCGCTTAAATACATACCGTTCAACACTTTTTGTGTGCCTTCGCGAGAGACATTATGCTATCGGGATCTTTCCTATGCACCATACACATTAATCAAGGTCCCCTGTTGACCCATGGATTAAGCCCACCTAAGAAAGAGGACTTTGGCCACGTGTGTGGGAGGAATAAGGTAGATAGGACCCTGTGTGTGGTTGTCCCATAATTATGAAACTACATCTACTCATGCATCATACTCATAACCCCCGTTTTTGCAGCCATCCCCCCCCCCCCCATAGAGCCATCATTTCCAAAGTGTTATCAGGGTTCATATGGTCATTTGGTTAAAAAGATGTTTACTGAACAGATAGAGGAATTGGTATCAGGGCATAGTTCAAAATTGGGATCTAAGTCGGGAATAGATAGCGTTTCGAAAGAATTTTCTGATGGGTTTTTATAAACAATCAAAAAGGGCAGTTATGGTTTAGCTCACTCCTCTAGTTGGTTCCTTTGGTTCCTAAGATGCTGATAAGAGGATGAATGATCTTAAGAGAAAAATGATGTCGATGTTTATAAGTCTCAAGGCTAGTGTTTGCCTCCATCTCAGCTACTCAACCCGTTGCGATAGCTACTACTCAAGTTAAACCGACTCTTGTTGAGGAAACCCCAGTAGCTCCTGTCGTGATATCTGCACTTACAGCAAATGCCAGGAATGTTACTTCACGAAGAGTAAAAAAGGATGTTGCTCGAGTTGGACCCAAATGTGATTTTATAACTGGTGAAAAAAGATGAATTATGAGCCCTTCACGTGTAAAAAAAACCTCATCCCCAAGGAGAAAAGTCCTGTTGTAAAGAAGATGGAAGAAAAGTTGGAGTCTTTGACTACGATGTTGTCTATGGGTAAAGGAGTCAATCCCGAGGATATCGATTTGGATGGCAGGGATGCTTTACCTAGTCAATTTAAAAATGCTTGACTTGATGAAGTTTGATGGCACATCTGATCCCCTAGCCCATATAAAACAATACGTCCTACTTATGAAAAGGACTGCCCTTACTAAGAGGCAAATAGTGGATCTCTTTAGTCCTCAGTCTAGTGGGGCCCCATTGTTGACTAGTATTATAGTCTAGATAGAAAGACAAAAGAAGATTAGGAGAGGTTAATAGAGGAATTTTTTAAGCAATATGACTGTAGCACATGTATGGAAGTTACCCTAAAGGATTTGGAATTGTTACAATAGAAACCCTCCAGAATCCTTCCACGAGTACCTCACTCGATGGAGGAATAAAGTGATGGAGATAAAAAAGAAAACTTGAAACACGAGATCAAATTCACCTGTTCATTCGAAATGTTAGTCCTTATCTAAAAAAAAGGTCTCAAAATGAAAAGGTTAAAGGATTAAGAGTCTTTGAAAGACATAGTGATTAAAGCCAATGAGGAATATTTAGTGAAGAAGGCTAGTGCTACAGGTCCAAATAATGGAGGATATAACAGTAACAAGAGAGGTTTTGGAAGCTCGAGATTCGATAAAAATATTGGAAGCAATAGTGGTAATAGAGGTAATAGGGAAAAAAAAGTTGAGGTATCAATAATAGGAATCAATCAGCATCGTTACTTGAAATTAGGCAAGTCACTATCCTTATGCCTTAGTCATTTAATGAAAGAAGGAAAGTTGCAGTCGATGCCCTCCAAGCCTCCAAGGAGTCAGGGCTAGCCTGGACATAGGTATGATTGGTATTGTGCCTTTCACTAACATACAGGGCATGAGACTGATTATTGTCATACTTTGAGGGGACCGTATGCAAGACTTGATTGATTCTTAATAGATTCCTTGTAACACCCTATACCCAATCTAGTAATGAGCTGGATAAGGATCTCACAACTAATCCTTGATCGATATATATATATATATATATATATATATATATATATATATATATATATATATATATATTATATATAGATAAATCAACATAAATTTTACCCTATTCACCAAAGATCTCAATCCTTTATTCTTATTTTCCTAAAAATTTTGGCAGAGTTTCCTCTATATATAGTCAACCTCTTGTTAACACAAATGCAAAAGCAACACTTTTTAAAATCAAACATTATTTCCACAGCCTCAATCAAACTCTGACACAAGATTCCCATCCTCCTTATACAAATAATAGTCTAAAGTCACCTGTCATATTATTATTACTCAAAATATTTTTTAGTACAACAATCTAGTAAAACTTTCATTATACAGATATATCAATTACAATAATGTTTAACTTTAACAAG
Organism: Excoecaria agallocha; assembly: GCA_037975025.1. Taxonomy (NCBI): domain Eukaryota; kingdom Viridiplantae; phylum Streptophyta; class Magnoliopsida; order Malpighiales; family Euphorbiaceae; genus Excoecaria; species Excoecaria agallocha. Next base: position 8,740,404 of record CM075820.1, read on the forward strand.
GCATCACCAAGTTACAAACTAAATAATATCTATGTCATGTCTGTGTACATGCCAAAATAACAAGAATTTACAAATGGTATAACTGATTTCTTGTTGACTCCAAAATCATCCTTAACTCTAGTTACAAAACTTATGAAGCTTCTGTCATTTTTCTCGAGAATATGGAGTGCCAAATCAACCTATGTGTGGATAAAACCATATGCTAAGCTACATGCTTAGTGGTGACTACCAAATTTACCTCTTGAACAATATAATTAAAATATATTTACAAATTTAAAACACACACAGAGGATAAATCATAAAACATATAAAGGTTGATAATTTCCATCTAATATAATAATGTATACAAGTAGTTAATGATCCATTACATAAGCAATATAAATACATATCCTTTTTTTAATACAATTTAGTTGTACAATATTAATTGTTATTGATCGACCATGAACTATTAATTAATTAATCTTACCAAATTTATATTTAGTTGAGAAAGGTTTTTATGAAAGTATTTGAGATTCTTATAGCAATCCATTGATAATTTTCATCCTGCCTTTCTACTGTAATTAACTCAAATATGAGTGTACATGCATTCTATAAATAGTTATTTCCAACATATTGTAACTATTACACCAAATTTTCACGGTCGATTTCACAATGCACACCAACTATCAATACCATAATTTCATATGCAATAATTACCTAGATAATATAAGGACAATTCAATTTAACAATAGACAATTTATATAGCAACTTAATATTGACATTTCAACATTTATATAACGCAAAACTCCTACTCAATTACATATAAATAGCTTTATTGTGTTCTCGTATTTATTATTTTATGCATTATGTTATGAGACATTTTATTAACAACCAGAAATCTATGCTATGTATTCATTAATACTTAATGTTCCGAGATAATAACATTGTTAGAGAGTATGCCCTAGAGCCCATATAAAATAGGGATGTATTTCATACATATGAACTCATTTTATTAATGAGAAGGCAACATTCATTTATTAATGCTATGTTTAATTACATGTGCTTGTTTAACTTAAATTAATAAATAAAGTCCTTGGTATTACAAACACAGTACAAAGGCAATCATGAAAGAGTTTATGATATGAGATGTCTATTGCATGTAAATTTGATAATACCTAAGAAATCCTAGTCATAGTATTAACAAGATAGGACATTATTAATATGAATATACTAGCATATATTATACTTCTTGAAAGGTTCAAGTAGTAGTTCTTATAACTGTGATCAGGAGAGATGATCAAAGCTAAACATATAGATGCTTTGTTAAAAGAACAAGTTCATTGAAGACCTACCAAGAGAATCCTTACATGGATATTAAATCTATGTCAGTAAGGAATCTTTTCATAACAGTGTGCAAATATCCTCAAACTTGAGATCACCAAAGTTATCTTAAGTAATGAGTGGCATACTTTGACTCTTTAACTACTTACCTCCAATAGAGGGTGAACATAGTTAGAAGATTAGGTATATCATGACCTACTTAAAGATAGTTAAGTAATTGATAAAGGATTCACCATCCTAGGTTTATAAAGGGAAGTTATCTCGCACGATTCTATAATTGCCTTGTTCAAAGAATCTCTGGCCAGAGTAGGATGTCAAGGTGGATAGGGAATCCACGATGGGGTATTTTTGAACAATGGATAAATTAATGGAACATTCATTTTTTAGGTTCATATGAATTGACATAAATCCATACTCAAACCTAAATGAGATAAGGTATGGTGAAAAGAGTAATTGCACGTAACTGTTCTAAGGAAGGGTATAATCAAACCATTTGATTTTCCTGACATTGGGTAGTCGTGATTCTTAGCTAGAGGCCGCTTATGACTTGTATAATAATGTATTATGAATATCAATTGGGGATTGATAAAATGGTTTAAAAGAGTTTAAATCATAAGAGTCATGGTTTAACTAAGATTCTTGTTGAAAAGTCCCAGTTTGAGTATAACTCTTAATTATATATTATATTGTCATTATGGATAGGAACCCAATAGGTCACACACATATAAAGTAGGAAAAAAAATGGTAAAAATGACAAGGATAATAATATTTTATATTATTATGGGAGAAGAAAAATAAATAAAAAAATAATTAATTAAAGAGTTTAATTAATTATGCATACGCAGCAAAGTTCACGAAACTTTTTGGAACTATTCTAAAATGATATACCTAATTGAAATATTGTATTTCATTGTTAAATATTATTAGATTATAATTGTTATAGGGCTAAAATAATATTAATAGGTCCATTGGAGAAATAACTATTGGCCCAGAAAATTATATTTTATGCAAAAGCCCTCTAGATAAAGGTTTCTGCATAGAACCTAGATAGAAGGCTTTAGAGGCATAATTTTTGGACTAAAATAAATTAAATATGTTTTCATAATAGTTATGAAGGCCACATATTTAATTTGGTTGGATTTGGAATTGATTTGGGTAATTAAATCTAAGTGTGTGCACAAAAGCCTATTTTCTTTGGGTTAAGTGTAAGGTCTTTTATGAAAGGGCCTAGATTGGATTTTAATTAGGCCCAATTTAATTAGTTATATTCCAACAGCCCACCTTAGTATTTCTCCAGAAGTTTGAAAGGCCAAATCCCATTAAAAAATAGGTTTTTACATTTAAAACGCCCAAACCCATTAGGTAAGATAAGTGTTATCCTTATCTATTTCTCCATGCTTATCTAGATTTCCTTGCTAGCTTCAAGGAAATTTCATGGTCCTTATGTTTCCCATTAGATCTGGTTTATTTAGATCCTCTCTAGTGTTGATTACTGTTGGAGGTATTCTAATTTGGACATTGTGGTTTGCGACAACTTGGTGAGAAGGAAAATCAACTATTCAATAGCCCTCAAAGGTGATTTTCATTATTATTTTTAACATATATATTATATATTCATGGCAAGATCCTTTTATTGGTTAAAAATTTTAAAATTTCGCTCATACATGTGATGTATTTAAACCGATCGAAAAACCAACAAACATTACATATTTTAGATTATTACTCGATTTATAACATTCTGGTGAATTAATTTGTCCTTTAATAAGTAACTTAACATCTGCATGCTTTATTTTCTATATACATTTAGTTATATTCCTTATGTTTCCTTATTTCAATTAATGTCACCCTTAGTAACTACTAATGGAAATCCTCGAACTGGATATGTGGGACGAGGATGCTAATACTACTAATAGACTGGAGGGACCACTTGCTGTGATCCAACTACTCCAATGTGGATGGAAGGATCACTTGCCATGATCCTGCTACTCCGCTATACTTGTGTGTGTCAACTAATCCTCAGTGTGTACAATAAATCAAAGCTCATAGTGGTGCCACGGTATATGTGTCCCCTATGGCTAGCCATTTATATCCTAGATCTTGGATTACCCACCAGTTTATTAAGGGCAAAAGATCTTGCCTGTATCCCAAATTTTACAAAATATGCATAATTATGTTATTGTTGGATTTAACTAATTAAACCAAACCTTTATGCTTTTATGTATAGTTTCATTCATTTAACACCTGTGCGATATATCTCATAATTATTTAACAGTTTCATAATGTTCTACTTTGCCATGTCATCTTGTTTAGGTTACACACAGAGATTCATAGCCATACTTATGCACTCATCATTGTTTTTGAGTATATAATCAATCAAGTTTATGTAGTTATTGCCAAGAGGTCATTTAAGATAGATTATGCATGTTCATTTCAATAAACACTGTATAGCAATATATTATCTTATTATGATCACTATTCCATAAAGCGATACATGAAATAACAAAAGAATCACAAGCCAAAGAGAAGTGCATCCATATAATTAAAAAGGGTTCCCATTTGCTAAATTGTCCAACACAAACTAAATGAGTAATATAAGCTAGTTAATTAGTCTAATGATTTATCAAAATTAAACGAAATTATTCCTTTAAAACTTAGACACATACTTACCTAATCGATAAGTGTATATGATTAATTATTTATATTTCTCATCTCAATTATATATAATCTTTTCTAATTCTAAATATATATTGCCAAAATTACGTATCTCAATTAGTTTCTTAATTCCCTAAGAGCTTGTCAATTATAAGTCAAGCATATAAGGAATCCAGTTAAGCATAGAAGGAATTCGGTCTCTGGTCTAATATATCTAGATTAATAAGAGAAATAGATACTAAGGAGAACAAGTTCATATTAATTCATCCCAACATGGTAATTCAAATTATATATATACACATATTCAAGCCAACCAAATTATCTTAATTGTAACTAGTACACAGACATGATAAAAAAATAAATCTTTAATTAAGCATGTCATTCACACCACTATGTTACTAAAGTTCCCAATTGTACATGTCACCATTACTAGAATATAATTAACTAATTATCCAGTCTTATAAAATCATTCTCAGCAAGCTGAATTAAATAGCCAAAGGAACATGGCATGAATCATCACAAGAACCATTAATAATGAAAATTTGAAAATATTAAATTACAGTGTTCCCCTTTTAATATTAATACCTAATATATATGATTCAAAATATAATGTATATGATTCAGCATTATAAATACCATCATATATTAACAAATCCTATTTTTGGGCAGAAACTTTTAAGTAGAAGTAAGTACCCCCCTTTCTCTTAATTATATTTATCTCGGTTAAGTTAGCTAGTTCTTTAACATCATCCGCACTCTGCCTAGACTCTTTAATCCTCTATTCTTTAAAAATGTACGCTACCATTTATTATTGTCACATGCTCAACTTAAAATAATCTATCTTCCTAAATTATTAAACATATCAAAATAAAATAACATTTAATATCAAGTTGATAGTACATGTTTTTAACTATCTATAACACTACCCAAAATTAATTACATAGCATTAAACTTTACTTCATAGAAAGTAAGCTAAGTATAAAAAAGAAGAAGGCAACAACTTAGCAATGGCATCTTCTCATGCACTAGATTTAAAATGTTGACAAAACATTAAAACTCCAACTAAATCAAAAAATAGCAAGGCTCAACCGACAAAGGCATCAATAAAATGATTCACACAGTAATCAACAATTTAGTTTATACCAAAAATGAAAAAAAAATTCTTAACTAAAATTTCAAAATTAACTTAAATAAATTATTTAAAGTTAAATTTGGTAGTCCACATACTTTTAGTGTCAATTTTCTTGCATTTTCCCCACATTCTGCCATCTTTGGGCTCATTGGATCAGTGATCGAAGCCTCGTTGGAGTCTCATCGAAGTGCTCCAATGATGTTGCTATGGAGGTCAGAGCCTTCAGACCCCGTTTTTGGTGGCCTCGCACCCAAACCACCATCCCAGTTGGCAAAAAATCAGGCTTAGATCGTTGGCTCCTCTTCCCTTCGATCTGCATCTTGTCGATGACTGGAGGCAAATGAAGGGTGTCAGATGAAACTCTTCACACTTGTAATTTAATCAACAATGTTTCATGTGGCCGTCTGCAGCCATGAATCATTGAAGAAAAGAGACAGCATTATTGCCCGTTACGGTGAGAAAATTGGGAAGAAAAAGAAATAGAAATGCCATGGCAGGAAAATGGTATCGGTGATGGGGAAGGGACGATGGCATATACGAGTTACGTTGATGAGGATGGCTTTGCTTGGCCACTGGACGGCTCGCCTCTCGACTCCCTTCTCTGATCTCTTCCCCCCTTTTTATTTTTCTTTTTTTCCCTTATTATAATTATGGTCAACTTAGTTTTGGCCTAGAAAGTTCTAGGACTCTTATTATTATTATTATTATTATTATTAAAAATATTTATTTTAACTCTTTATATATTTATTTATTGTACATATTTGTTTATTTATCTCTTATTCAGTACTAAAATGTAATCTAGTTTAGATTATAAATTCAAAATCCTAAAATTGTACTCACTCGTATCATGCCCTGAGCAAATCAACCCCTTGCGAACCAACATCAAAAATACCATTCACATATTAAGATATTCTCCGGCCACTCAGGTTTTAAGGCATCACATTTTTTATCCAAAGAAGAGAGCCAAGAAGAAAAAAGCTTACAATGTTGTGTTGTCATCGGTATTCATGGTTGGGTATAGGTTGCCAAAATGGTATGTTTCAAAGGATTTATATGGAAATGAGTATTTAGCTATCACGCATAAGGCTTAAGAAAACAGTAATGGTCCAAACACAAATGCAGAAGGGTTAGCAAAAATGAGGAAATTAGTTCAGCTAGTGGATATCTGGGATAAAAAGACAGTGAAAAGGGCTTAGTCAAGGCTGAAGAGGAACCAAAAAACCCATAAGAAACTGCTGAAGATGAAAAGGAAGTGACAGGTGGAAAGATGATTTAGACAATCACTAAAAGCGGGAGGTTCATGCCAGAAGTTAAAAGGCCATAGGAACTCGCTGCTCCTATAGGGGAAAGAACCATAGAGGATAACTTGGTCCTTAAGCAACTTAAGAAAACTCTTGCTCAGATTTGG
>CM075820.1:8747115-9003037 GCA_037975025.1 Excoecaria agallocha
CCAAAAGCCCATATAATGGCATGGAAATCTCTATTAAGACATCTATAATAATCTTGCATTGCTTGTGGCATGGATCTTTGTGTATTAAGCATGCTTAGATAAATTTAGATGTCCATTTATCAAAGGCTACCATATCCCGATAAGCCTATTCTAATTTGCTTGGGCCGCTTAAATACATACCGTTCAACACTTTTTGTGTGCCTTCGCGAGAGACATTATGCTATCGGATCTTTCCTATGCACCATACACATTCATCAAGGTCCCCTGTTGACCCATGGATTAAGCCCACCTAAGAAAGAGGACTTTGGCCACGTGTGTGGGAGGAATAAGGTAGATAGGACCCTGTGTGTGGTTGTCCCATAATTATGAAACTACATCTACTCATGCATCATACTCATAACCCCCGTTTTGGCAGCCATCATAGAGCCATCATTTCCAAAGTGTTATCAGGGTTCATATGGTCATTTGGTTAAAAAGATGTTTACTGAACAGATAGAGGAATTGGTATCAGGGCATAGTTCAAAATTGGGATCTAAGTCGGGAATAGATAGCGTTTCGAAAGAATTTTCTGATGGGTTTTTATAACAATCAAAAAGGGCAGTTATGGTTTAGCTCACTCCTCTAGTTGGTTCCTTTGGTTCCTAAGATGCTGATAAGAGGATGAATGATCTTAAGAGAAAAATGATGTCGATGTTTATAAGTCTCAAGGCTAGTGTTGCCTCCATCTCAGCTACTCAACCCGTTGCGATAGCTACTACTCAAGTTAAACCGACTCTTGTTGAGGAAACCCCAGTAGCTCCTGTCGTGATATCTGCACTTACAGCAAATGCCAGGAATGTTACTTCACGAAGAGTAAAAAAGGATGTTGCTCGAGTTGGACCCAAATGTGATTTTATAACTGGTGAAAAAGATGAATTATGAGCCCTTCACGTGTAAAAAAACCTCATCCCCAAGGAGAAAAGTCCTGTTGTAAAAGAAGATGGAAGAAAAGTTGGAGTCTTTGACTACGATGTTGTCTATGGGTAAAGGAGTCAATCCCGAGGATATCGATTTGGATGGCAGGGATGCTTTACCTAGTCAATTTAAAATGCTTGACTTGATGAAGTTTGATGGCACATCTGATCCCCTAGCCCATATAAAACAATACGTCCTACTTATGAAAAGGACTGCCCTTACTAAGAGGCAAATAGTGGATCTCTTTAGTCTCAGTCTAGTGGGCCCCATTGTTGACTAGTATTATAGTCTAGATAGAAAGACAAAAGAAGATTAGGAGAGGTTAATAGAGGAATTTTTTAAGCAATATGACTGTAGCACATGTATGGAAGTTACCCTAAAGGATTTGGAATTGTTACAATAGAAACCTCCAGAGTCCTTCCACGAGTACCTCACTCGATGGAGGAATAAAGTGATGGAGATAAAAAGAAAACTTGAAACACGAGATCAAATTCACCTGTTCATTCGAAATGTTAGTCCTTATCTAAAAAAAGGTCTCAAAATGAAAAGGTTAAAGGATTAAGAGTCTTTGAAAGACATAGTGATTAAAGCCAATGAGGAATATTTAGTGAAGAAGGCTAGTGCTACAGGTCCAAATACTGGAGGATATAACAGTAACAAGAGAGGTTTTGGAAGCTCGAGATTCGATAAAAATATTGGAAGCAATAGTGGTAATAGAGGTAATAGGGAAAAAAAGTTGAGGTATCAATAATAGGAATCAATCAGCATCGTTACTTGAAATTAGGCAAGTCACTATCCTTATGCCTTAGTCATTTAATGAAAGAAGGAAAGTTGCAGTCGATGCCCTCCAAGCCTCCAAGGAGTCAGGGCTAGCCTGGACATAGGTATGATTGGTATTGTGCCTTTCACTAACATACAGGGCATGAGACTGATTATTGTCATACTTTGAGGGACCGTATGCAAGACTTGATTGATTCTTAATAGATTCCTTGTAACACCCTATACCCAATCTAGTAATGAGCTGGATAAGGATCTCACAACTAATCCTTGATCGATATATATATATATATATATATATATATATATATATATATATATATATATATATATATATATAGATAAATCAACATAAATTTTACCCTATTCACCAAAGATCTCAATCCTTTATTCTTATTTTCCTAAAAATTTTGGCAGAGTTTCCTCTATATATAGTCAACCTCTTGTTAACACAAATGCAAAAGCAACACTTTTAAAATCAAACATTAATTTCCACAGCCTCAATCAAACTCTGACACAAGATTCCCATCCTCCTTATACAAATAATAGTCTAAAGTCACCTGTCATATTATTATTACTCAAATATTTTTTAGTACAACAATCTAGTAAAACTTTCATTATACAGATATATCAATTACATAATGTTTAACTTTAACAAGGCATCACCAAGTTACAAACTAAATAATATCTATGTCATGTCTGTGTACATGCCAAAATAACAAGAATTTACAAATGGTATAACTGATTTCTTGTTGACTCCAAAATCATCCTTAACTCTAGTTACAAAACTTATGAAGCTTCTGTCATTTTTCTCGAGAATATGGAGTGCCAAATCAACCTATGTGTGGATAAAACCATATGCTAAGCTACATGCTTAATGGTGACTACCAAATTTACCTCTTGAACAATATAATTAAAATATATTTACAAATTTAAACTCACACAGAGGATAAATCATAAAACATATAAAGGTTGATAATTTCCATCTAATATAATAATGTATACAAGTAGTTAATGATCCAATTACATAAGCAATATAAATACATATCCTTTTTTTAATACAATTTAGTTGTACAATATTAATTGTTATTGATCGACCATGAACTATTAATTAATTAATCTTACCAAATTTATATTTAGTTGAGAAAGGTTTTTATGAAAGTATTTGAGATTCTTATAGCAATCCATTGATAATTTTCATCTTGCCTTTCTACTGTAATTAACTCAAATATGAGTGTACATGCATTCTATAAATAGTTATTTCCAACATATTGTAACTATTACACCAAATTTTCACGGTCGATTTCACAATGCACACCAACTATCAATACCATAATTTCATATGCAATAATTACCTAGATAATATAAGGACAATTCAATTTAACAACAGACAATTTATATAGCAACTTAATATTGACATTTCAACATTTATATAACGCAAAACTCCTACTCAATTACATATAAATAGCTTTATTGTGTTCTCGTATTTATTATTTTATGCATTATGTTATGAGACATTTTATTAACAACCAGAAATCTATGCTATGTATTCATTAATACTTAATGTTCCGAGATAATAACATTGTTAGAGAGTATGCCCTAGAGCCCATATAAATAGGGATGTATTTCATACATATGAACTCATTTTATTTATGGGAAGGCAACATTCATTTATTAATGCTATGTTTAATTACATGTGCTTGTTTAACTTAAATTAATAAATAAAGTCCTTGGTATTACAAACACAGTACAAAGGTAATCATGAAAGAGTTTATGATATGAGATGTCTATTGCATGTAAATTTGATAATACCTAAGAAATCCTAGTCATAGTATTAACAAGATAGGACATTATTAATATGAATATACTAGCATATATTATACTTCTTGAAAGGTTCAAGTAGTAGTTCTTATAACTGTGATCAGGAGAGATGATCAAAGCTAACATATAGATGCTTGTTAAAAGAACAAGTTCATTGAAGACCTACCAAGAGAATCCTTACATGGATATTAAATCTATGTCAGTAAGGAATCTTTTCATAACAGTGGTGCAAATATCCTCAAACTTGAGATCACCAAAGTTATCTTAAGTAATGAGTGGCATACTTTGACTCTTTAACTACTTACCTCCAATAGAGGGTGAACATAGTTAGAAGATTAGGTATATCATGACCTACTTAAAGATAGTTAAGTAATTGATAAAGGATTCACCATCCTAGGTTTATAAAGGGAAGTTATCTCGCACGATTCTATAATTGCCTTGTTCAAAGAATCTCTGGCCAGAGTAGGATGTCAAGGTGGATAGGGATCCACGATGGGGTATTTTTGAACAATGGATAAATTAATGGAACATTCATTTTTTAGGTTCATATGAATTGACATAAATCCATACTCAAAACCTAAATGAGATAAGTATGGTGAAAAGAGTAATTGCACGTAACTGTTCTAAGGAAGGGTATAATCAAAACCATTTGATTTTCCTGACATTTGGGTAGTCGTGATTCTTAGCTAGAGGCCGCTTATGACTTGTATAATAATGTATTATGAATATCAATTGGGGATTGATAAAATGGTTTAAAAGAGTTTAAATCATAAGAGTCATGGTTTAACTAAGATTCTTGTTGAAAAGTCCCAGTTTGAGTAGAACTCTTAATTATATATTATACTGTCATTATGGATAGGAACCCAATAGGTCACACACATATAAAGTAGGAAAAAAAATGGTAAAAATGACAAGGATAATAATATTTTATATTATTATGGGAGAAGAAAAATAAATAAAAAAATAATTAATTAAAGAGTTTAATTAATTATGCATACGCAGCAAAGTTCACGAAACTTTTTGGAACTATTCTAAAATGATATACCTAATTGAAATATTGTATTTCATTGTTAAATATTATTAGATTATAATTGTTATAGGGCTAAAATAATATTAATAGGTCCATTGGAGAAATAACTATTGGCCCAGAAAATTATATTTTATGCAAAAGCCCTCTAGATAAAAGTTTCTGCATAGAACCTAGATAGAAGGCTTTAGAGGCATAATTTTTGGACTAAAATAAATTAAATATGTTTCATAATAGTTATGAAGGCCACATATTTAATTTGGTTGGATTTGGAATTGATTTGGGTAATTAAATCTAAGTGTGTGCACAAAAGCCTATTTTCTTTGGGTTAAGTGTAAGGTCTTTTATGAAAGGGCCTAGATTGGATTTTAATTAGGCCCAATTTAATTAGTTATATTCCAACAGCCCACTTAGTATTTCTCCAGAAGTTTGAAAGGCCAAATCCCATTAAAAATAGGTTTTTACATTTAAAACGCCCAAACCCATTAGGTAAGATAAGTGTTATCCTTATCTATTTCTCCATGCTTATCTAGATTTCCTTGCTAGCTTCAAGGAAATTTCATGGTCCTTATGTTTCCCATTAGATCTGGTTTATTTAGATCCTCTCTAGTGTTGATTACTGTTGGAGGTATTCTAATTTGGACATTGTGGTTTGCGACAACTTGGTGAGAAGGAAAATCAACTATTCAATAGCCCTCAAAGGTGATTTTCATTATTATTTTTAACATATATATTATATATTCATGGCAAGATCCTTTTATTGGTTAAAAATTTTAAAATTTCGCTCATACATGTGATGTATTTAACCGATCGAAAACCAACAAACATTACATATTTTAGATTATTACTCGATTTATAACATTCTGGTGAATTAATTTGTCCTTTAATAAGTAACTTAACATCTGCATGCTTTATTTTCTATATACATTTAGTTATATTCCTTATGTTTCCTTATTTCAATTAATGTCACCCTTAGTAACTACTAATGGAAATCCTCGAACTGGATATGTGGGACGAGGATGCTAATACTACTAATAGACTGGAGGGACCACTTGCTGTGATCCAACTACTCCAATGTGGATGGAAGGATCACTTGCCATGATCCTGCTACTCCGCTATACTTGTGTGTGTCAACTAATCCTCAGTGTGTACAATAAATCAAAGCTCATAGTGGTGCCACGGTATATGTGTCCCTATGGCTAGCCATTATATCCTAGATCTTGGATTACCCACCAGTTTATTAAGGGCAAAAGATCTTGCCTGTATCCCAAATTTTACAAAATATGCATAATTATGTTATTGTTGGATTTAACTAATTAAACCAAACCTTTATGCTTTTATGTATAGTTTCATTCATTTAACACCTGTGCGATATATCTCATAATTATTTAACAGTTTCATAATGTTCTACTTTGCCATGTCATCTTGTTTAGGTTACACACAGAGATTCATAGCCATACTTGTGCACTCATCATTGTTTTTGAGTATATAATCCAATCAAGTTTATGTAGTTATTGCCAAGAGGTCATTTAAGATAGATTATGCATGTTCATTTCAATAAACACTGTATAGCAATATATTATCTTATTATGATCACTATTCCACAAAGCGATACATGAAATAACAAAAGAATCACAAGCCAAAGAGAAGTGCATCCATATAATTAAAAAGGGTTCCCATTTGCTAAATTGTCCAACACAAACTAAATGAGTAATATAAGCTAGTTAATTAGTCTAATGATTTATCAAAATTAAACGAAATTATTCCTTTAAAACTTAGACACATACTTACCTAATCGATAAGTGTATATGATTAATTATTTATATTTCTCATCTCAATTATATATAATCTTTTCTAATTCTAAATATATATTGCCAAAATTACGTATCTCAATTAGTTTCTTAATTCCCTAAGAGCTTGTCAATTATAAGTCAAGCATATAAGGAATCCAGTTAAGCATAGAAGGAATTCGGTCTCTGGTCTAATATATCTAGATTAATAAGAGAAATAGATACTAAGGAGAACAAGTTCATATTATTCATCCCAACATGGTAATTCAAATTATATATATACACATATTCAAGCCAACCAAATTATCTTAATTGTAACTAGTACACAGACATGATAAAAAATAAATCTTTAATTAAGCATGTCATTCACGCCACTATGTTACTAAAGTTCCCAATTGTACATGTCACCATTACTAGAATATAATTAACTAATTATCCAGTCTTATAAAATCATTCTCAGCAAGCTGAATTAAAATAGCCAAAGGAACATGGCATGAATCATCACAAGAACCATTAATAATGAAAATTTGAAAATATTAAATTACAGTGTTCCCTTTTAATATTAATACCTAATATATATGATTCAAAATAATAATGTATATGATTCAGCATTATAAATACCATCATATATTAACAAATCCTATTTTTGGGCAGAAACTTTTAAGTAGAAGTAAGTACCCCCCTTTCTCTTAATTATATTTATCTCGGTTAAGTTAGCTAGTTCTTTAACATCATCCGCACTCTGCCTAGACTCTTTAATCCTCTATTCTTTAAAAATGTACGCTACCATTTATTATTGTCACATGCTCAACTTAAAATAATCTATCTTCCTAAATTATTAAACATATCAAAATAAAATAACATTTAATATCAAGTTGATAGTACATGTTTTTAACTATCTATAACACTACCCAAAATTAATTACATAGCATTAAACTTTACTTCATAGAAAGTAAGCTAAGTATAAAAAAGAAGAAGGCAACAACTTAGCAATGGCATCTTCTCATGCACTAGATTTAAAATGTTGACAAAACATTAAAACTCCAACTAAATCAAAAAATAGCAAGGCTCAACCGACAAAGGCATCAATAAAATGATTCACACAGTAATCAACAATTTAGTTTATACCAAAAATGAAAAAAAAATTCTTAACTAAAATTTCAAAATTAACTTAAATAAATTATTTAAAGTTAAATTTGGTAGTCACATACTTTTAGTGTCAATTTTCTTGCATTTTCCCCACATTCTGCCATCTTTGGGCTCATTGGATCAGTGATCGAAGCCTCGTTGGAGTCTCGTCGAAGTGCTCCAATGATGTTGCTATGGAGGTCAGAGCCTTCAGACCCCGTTTTTGGTGGCCTCGCACCCAACCACCATCCCAGTTGGCAAAAAATCAGGCTTAGATCGTTGGCTCCTCTTCCCTTCGATCTGCATCTTGTCGATGACTGGAGGCAAATGAAGGGTGTCAGATGAAACTCTTCACACTTGTAATTTAATCAACAATGTTCATGTGGCCGTCTGCAGCCATGAATCATTGAAGAAAAGAGACAGCATTATTGCCCGTTACGGTGAGAAAATTGGGAAGAAAAAGAAATAGAAATGCCATGGCAGGAAAATGGTATCGGTGATGGGGAAGGGACGATGGCATATACGAGTTACGTTGATGAGGATGGCTTGCTTGGCCACTGGACGGCTCGCCTCTCGACTCCCTTCTCTGATCTCTTCCCCCCTTTTTATTTTTCTTTTTTCCCTTATTATAATTATGGTCAACTTAGTTTTGGCCTAGAAAGTTCTAGGACTCTTATTATTATTATTATTATTATTATTATTATTAAAAATATTTATTTTAACTCTTTATATATTTATTTATTGTACATATTTGTTTATTTATCTCTTATTCAGTACTAAAATGTAATCTAGTTTAGATTATAAATTCAAAATCCTAAAATTGTACTCACTCGTATCATGCCCTGAGCAAATCAACCCCTTGCGAACCAACATCAAAAATACCATTCACATATTAAGATATTCTCCGGCCACTCAGGTTTTAAGGCATCACATTTTTTATCCAAAGAAGAGAGCCAAGAAGAAAAAAGCTTACAATGTTGTGTTGTCATCGGTATTCATGGTTGGGTATAGGTTGCCAAAATGGTATGTTTCAAAGGATTTATATGGAAATGAGTATTTAGCTATCACGCATAACGCTTAAGAAAACAGTAATGGTCCAAACACAAATGCAGAAGGGTTAGCAAAAATGAGGAAATTAGTTCAGCTAGTGGATATCTGGGATAAAGACAGTGAAAAGGGCTTAGTCAAGGCTGAAGAGGAACCAAAAAACCCATAAGAAACTGCTGAAGATGAAAAGGAAGTGACAGGTGGAAAGATGATTTAGACAATCACTAAAAGCGGGAGGTTCATGCCAGAAGTTAAAAGGCCATAGGAACTCGCTGCTCCTATAGGGGAAAGAACCATAGAGGATAACTTGGTCCTTAAGTAACTTAAGAAAACTCTTGCTCAGATTTGGATCTAGGATTTGCTTAGGCAGTTGCCTTCCCACAGCAAGAAGTTGGTAGAGGATTTATGTGAATCCACTATTGCTACCATCATATCTCCTTTCGAGTTGTTAGAAATAGTGAAAGGGGATTCTGAAGAAAAGATTGTGTTTACTAATGCAGACCTCCCATTGGAAGGATATGAGCATAACTGCCCTTTACACATTAAGGCTAAGGTAAATGGCAGACGCACTGCATGTGTAATGGTGGATGATGGTTTTTCTATCAACATGTGTCCTTTTATGGCGATGGTGGCCTACGATATTAAGGAGACTATGCTCATTAAGTCCAAACTTACCATAACAGCTTATAACAACTCTAAGAGGCAGGTTACTGGCACTTTTAGGGCGATAGTGAAGATAGAACCTATTAAGATTGAAGCAGAATTTATAGTGTCACAGATACTGGCTAATTTCTTTTTATTGTTAGGGCAACTTGGTTCCATAAGCTGGGAGTATTCTCTTTCACCTTGCACCAAATGGTCCAAATCCCACATAAAGGAGGTATGGTTACTATTAAAGCGGCAAAAGAAAACTCAATTTCTACTTTAAGCATAGCTAATTAGTCTTTCAACGAGTTTCATGTGCCCGAAATCAATGCCTGATCGGTGTCTAGCAAGTGTACTAGATCGGCTAGTAATATAGGAAAATATAGATTAAGACCCCAAATATCGTACCCAACGGAATATGGATTGTTAAGAATAATATCTATCTATGAATTAAATTAATCTAAGATTGATTACCAAGTTTTTTATTTAAAGGCAAGAACTAAACTAAATAGACACTAAAGTAAAACAAAAACTAAAATTAAACTAAAATGAATTAAAAACACAAAACAATAACTGAAATTCTCTTACTAAAGGAACCATCCACCTCAACTTTCATTACAATGACTCAAATAAAATTAACACAAGTGATTATGGAAAAACCAGCAATAAAGCCAGATATCTTATGCAAGAATATCATTCTAAGTATTAAACTCATAGACAAATCTAACACCTAGCATAAAATCAAGTTTTAAACTCTTAGACATCTATTAAAATTTTTTCATGCAAATTAACTTCAATTTATTCTTAGTTCAACTTTTTTTAGTGTTAATCTATCCTTACTAACACATAATTATACCTTAACTCAGAATAGAGTCGTGCATTAATACTAATGAACTAACCTAAAAGCATGCATACCAATAGTTATACATAAATCAATCATCAACTATTAATTCAAATAAGTCAACAATCAAATTATAAATAACCAAAGGTAAGAATTTATCCAAAATTATGAAATAATCAAACTTGCATTGAATTAAAGCTCAAAATAAAGTCATTACAATAAAAGTATGAGGGTTCAAGTTTCCCCTAACAAAAGAAGAAAAACTACTTACCAAACATGATGAAAACTAAATGAACAATTAAAGTAAAGAGATACAATACTCATGAAGCTCCAAACTTTGTTCTTGATGACTTCAACAGAAAGCTTGAGTCTTTTAGAGAATTGTAAACTAAGAAAATAAAAAAACTAAAATAAAACTAAACTAAAACTAAGCTAAAACTAATGTACAATTAATTAAAGAAAACCAAAACTAAATAAAGAACAAAATTCATAATTCTCACTCCTCTCCCTAAATTCATGTGCTTTGGTGCTTTTATAGTTGAATTATCTTGCCAAAAGAAGAAGTTTTGCCTTTGTAAACTTCCTAAACCAAGTTGTAGAAGAATTCATCTTAAACAGGAAGTCTTTTATCATATTTCCCTATTAATCACTTGGGAGAGTAGCCTTGATGCTTAGGAGAGTGACCATTATGCTCGAAAGAGTGGACTTTGTTACTCGAAAGAGTGACTTTCCACTGCCTTTCAGGTAACTTCACTTGGGTGAGAGCAAATTTCACTCTAGAGAGTGTCAAATCACTCAGTCGAGTGATTCATGGCTGCCTCCCATGAATGAAAAGCCATAATTCTCCTTAATTCCAATTTTCCCCTAACTTTGTCCTTTTTGCACTTTAGCCTCTTTGCTCTTCAATTTGGCCATGAAAGACACCAAAAGTAACAATTAATAATAAAAACACATAAGCTAAATAATTAAACCAAAAACCAACTAATTAAGACTAACTTGACTCAATTAAACACCTAAAAATATACTAAAAATATAGTATAATTCACACTTATCAGTGCCGAAGGGGAAAAAATGGATTTTACAAGATTTGAAGCCATTAACATGATAAAGAAAATGAATTATTTATCAGGTGTCAGATTGGGAAAGAATTCTCAGGGGATTCTTATGCCTATTGCTCCTATTAGTAGGAAAGACAGAAAGGGTTTGGGTTATCGTAAGGGTGATGTTAAGAAACAACATGAGTTACAGCTAGAAAAGATTCCTTATATACTTGAAAGCTTTGTGCCAGCATTTGAAGAGTGCAAATATTATGGGGAGGCTGAATTTATAATAGTCCAGGGAAAGGTGGTTCCTAGGTTTAAAATCTTTGATGATATCTTTAACTGGTTAGTTAGAACCATCAAGCCTATATTAGGGTTATAGGATGAAGAGGTTATGGCCAAGCTCGCCAAATTTAGATTTTAGTCACCCTAAGGAGGTACTAACACTAGAGTCATTAGCCACCAAGGCTAAGGGTAAAGAGAAGATTAAAGATGAGGTTGCAATCCTTGAGAATGAGACATCCCATAGGAAGTAGAGGCATCTGTTGCTGCAGCGGTTATCCCTAATTGGGAGGATGATTCTTTTGCTAATGTAATTTATGTTCCTAAATTATTTTGTAATGATACCCCCCTTCCTGCTCAAGTTAATAAGAAGAATAACTTTACTTATTTGTGTGATGTCTCATTTGATTGCATCATGCATGATCATAATCATGACTCATTCATATTTGAAATTAAGTTAACAAATACTACTCCATTTAATCTCGAAACACAAGATAACCCTAAAGAGATCTTGATTGCATCCGACGTTACCCCTGAAGAAAGAATAAAATTTGAGAGAATATTGAAAAAAATATGAAAAGGTATTTGCCTGGACCTACAAAGATATGCCTGGGATTGACAGAGATGTTACAGAACATGCAATTCCAACATATCCAGATAGTAAGCCAGTATAGCAGAAGCTTCAAAGACTCGAGCTAGAATGGGCAAAAAAGGTGAAAGAAGAAGTGAAAAGATAGATTGAAGCAAAGTTCCTGGTAGAAGTCCTGTCACACCCCTAACATGACCCTAATTGGAATTTCATGTTTTAAGTAGGATTTTATTTGACAAAGATCAAATTCAAATGAAAATTTCATATAAGGTATGGGTCAAGTGATAAATTCTTTTATTATATTAATTGCAAGAAAGAAATTAAATTATTATTTTGGTTTAATAATGGTCAAGGATGTAATTTAAACATGAAGTATTTAATTAGGGATTAATTTATAAATATGGCATTTTAAAGGTCAAATGCGATTAAAAGAATGTTTGAGAGGTTGATTAAGGGAAGGAATAAATGGAGAGGTCAATGTATAACATGTAAAAATTATAGAGAGATTTGTGCGACATGCAATTTTTAGGAGGACCAAAAGAGAACTTTTCACCCATTTATAAAGGCTTAACTTTTGCATGTAAGAGAGAGAAATGCAAGAATTGGTTGGATTAGTGAGTGGGACGGCATAGGGAGGAGAAAATTTGAGATTTTTTGTTTCTTCTCTCACCTCTCATTTCTCTCTTGTTAATCCTTCATCTTGAATCTTTAAATTTTTCAAGAGAAACACTTTGCATGTGGGTTGTTCAAGAAAATAGTGATGTAAATTATTGAGGCATGGTTTTAATTTTTGGTTGTCATCTTTTTCTTCTTATTCTTCTTCTTCTTCCTCTATTTGGATTTCGGCTAGGAAAAAAAAAAGAAATGCTGAAAATGTTTGATTAGAGAACTAATTAAATTGTAGATAAAGATGGAGAAGGTAGAAGAGACAAATGAAAAGGTCTTGCAAAGGATTCATTGGCTAAGGGAAATTCGGCCAAGGTATGGGAATTAGGATTTTCATACTTCCATGTAGATAAATTAGAGTTGAAATGATGATTTCAATGTTGGGTATGATTAATTGAAAAGAGAAATAATTTTAGAAAGTGTTACAACAAGTGAAGACATGAAAAATCTTATGGAGTAATAGCTGTAATTTTATCATAAACTAAGTTAGAAAACTCTAATTGAGGCCATTCTAGTTCCTAAGGCCATATAAGAGATATTTCTACAAATTTGTAGAAGGGACCTAGCACTAAATTTGCCTTTAAGCCATTCTAATATTTAATTGAAATGCATGAGAGCTGTTGTTTGTGATTCTAGAATAGTTTGTAGAAATTATAGTGTATTTTCGTGTACAGTGGTTGGATTACTATGAGGTTAGATTCTTTGAAAACTATATTTCTAATTATACATTTCATATTAAGGAAGTAATGCCTAATTTTATTTCCAAGCATGTCAAATATTAGCCTGAAATTCATTGAATATGTTTGTACTGTTAAGGTACAGATTTTGGTATTTTAGGCATAAGTATTAGTAGAGAAGTCAAACCATTATACTGTACACTTTTGAGTAAACTAGATACCTAGGATCACGTTTTTGATGAAGGAATGATGGCCAAATTCTGTTCTCATTTTATTCTATGAATTTTATGATTTGGTGATAAAAGAAAAATAAAACTGGTTTTGGTAGTTTGAACAGCCTATGATTTTTCTCAGATATCTCAAGTTACAGATGTGATATTGAGATGAATCTTGATGTTTTGGAAACTAGATACTTAGGGCAATAAGTTTGTAGAAGACCATTTGGCTTAAAAATGATGTTTTATAAATCAAAAAAGACATGCAAGTTGGATCCATAATTCTGCCCTATGCAGAATTTTGTAGATAGAATTTTTAATGTATTTTTCTATTAAGGTTTAAATGTGACTATGCTAAATATGTAACTATATGAAAATATATTGAACTATATATGGCATATAATATGATTTTTGATAAAGGTTTACATAAATAGTCTTATATAATACATACATACATACATACATACATACATATATATATATATATATATATATATATATATATATATATATGTATGTATGTATGTATGTATGTATGTAATATGAAGTAAGTGATGTAATTAAGTTTAGTAAAAGAATGCTAAAGCATGCATGCATATAGTATATATATATATGTATGTATGTATGTAATATGAAGTAAGTGATGTAATTAAGTTTAGTAAAAGAATGCTAAAGCATGCGTGCATATAGTAGCTAAATGCTTAGTCATATATATGCTAGATCAATTGATAAATGTTATGCATGATAAGATATGAAGTTAAGATAGTTATGACTAATATGAAAATGATGAGTATGTTACAAAATAAGCTATTATGCATACGTAATTAAGAGATTGAAGTTGTGGGAAACACCTAATTGATGCATAGGAAACCTACATAAATAGACTATTTGATATGATAAATGTATACCACTTTGGGTTAATAACCTACTATAATGTGATTGAAAGGTATAACATGATACATGGTAAAGGTATTAGATTAGGGTGTTTCAATTTGGTATCAGAGCCTAGGTTTAGTCTTTTCTAGGAAATTTGAGTATAGAATTCTATTATATGAGATAGTGTTGTGTTGGCCTAATGCAGAAGTTCCTGTTTTCTTATAGATTAAAGATGGAGAATTCCTCTAGGGATGCTATAGAAGAATCAGCAAAAAGCAATTTGCATGTTAGATCAAATCCTTCTAATCCAGTGACTTCATCATCACATCAAAATGAAATTCCTGCTGTGGTTCTTGGAGAAGCCTTGTTGAAAATTTCTCAGGATATGGCCTAGATTCTGCAAAGAATGACTATGCCTAAAGCTCTAATATCTGAAATTAGGAAGCATGGGGCACAAGAATTTATGGGCACTAATTTAGAACAATCCGAAGAAGTTGAGTTCTGGTTGGAAAGGCTGGAGAGGATATTTGATGAAATTAATTGCCCTGCAAATCACAAGGTATCTTGTGCTGTGTCCTTACTTCAAGGCATGGCTTATGATTGGTGCAAGCTGATATTAAGACAACCTCAGTTACCTGATCCACTTACCTAGGAATTCTTTGAAGGGGAGTTCAGAAAGAAATATGTTATTGAGGCTTACAAAGAGGAAAAATTGAAGCAATTTCTGAATCTGAGACAAAAAGCTCTATCTATGGCTGAATATGAAAAAGAATTTAGCCGGTTATACAAGTTTGTTCCCAAGGAAATGTTGACATGAGTCTTTAAATGCAGACATTTTAAAGATGGGCTGAATGATCGAATCAAAGAAAAACTATTTGGATTTACATCTTTGAATGTGGTGGATTTTAATTAACTGGTTATGACTACCATGAAAGTTGAAAAGCATGAGATAACTAAAAGAGAAAGGGAACACAAGAGAAGTGGTTCTATAGGAGGATTTTCCACTGGAAAAAGATTTAGAGGAGCTTAAGGAAGTAAGCCTGCATAGTCTATTTTTAGTTCTGCGAATAAAGGAAAGAAACAATAATCCTCTGCCAAATTTAAATCTAAAAAGGAAGCTTCAGAAAGACAGAGTGGGGGTCAAGCGCTAGAATGTCCACATTGTTTTAGGCACCATTGGGGTGACTGCAGGAAGCTGGTAGGAGAATGCTTTAGGTGTGGCAGTGCAGACCATTTTATGGCAAATTGTCCTTTGAAACAGGATCAAGGTTTTAAGCAACAGGGTAGTAGGGGAGCTCCTAATGCACCCCTATCTGGTAGAAGTAGAGGCAGAGGAAGAGGTGGATCAACTCATCATGGATCCTAGTCTCAGAATGTGTTTGAATCAGTTGATAGACCTCTTGCACAAATGGTTTCTACTTGGACTTATGCAATGAAAGCTCGTGAAGAACAGAATGCTCTAGAAGTTATAGCTGGTAATTTTTCTCTTTATAATTGTGACATTCATGTGCTTATTGATCTTGGTTCTACTCATTCTTATATTTGTACTAGGGATTTGGGTAGAGATATGTCTAAAATTCAACAGTTAGATTTTGATGTATGTGTGACTAGTCCTTTGGGACATAGTGTAATTGTTAATATAGTGTGTAAAGATTGTCCTATAGTAGTTCAGGGGAAAGAGTTTCCAACAGATTTGATTGTATTGCCTTTTCATGAGTTTGATGTAATTCTGGGAATGGATTGGTTATCCAAACATCATGCAGTGGTGAATTGTGAAATGAAAATAGTAACTCTCAGGGATGAAGAAGGAAAGGAGGTAATGATAGAAAGTTGTTGTTCTAATCCTCTGACTAATATTATATCAACAATACAGGCTAGACGTTGTCTTAAAAAAGGATGTGAATCATTTTTAGCTTTAGTCCTTGATTCAAAAAGAGATATTGTGAAGCTTGAGAATATACATGTTGTGAAAGAATTTCCAGAAGTATTTCCTGAGGAATTGCCTGGTCTTCCTCCAGAAAGAGATGTGGAGTTGTCTATTGATTTGTTACCTGGTATAACCCCGATTTCCAGGGCACTATATAGAATGGCTCCATCTGAATTGAAAGAGTTAAAAGTTCAATTACAGGAATTATTGGACAAAGGTTTCATCAGACCTAGTGTGTCACCTTGGGGTGCTCTGATTTTATTTGTTAAGAAGAAAGATGGGTTTATGAGAATGTGTATCGATTTTAGACAGTTGAACAAAGTGACAGTGAAGAACAAATATCCTTTGCCTCGAATTGAGGATTTATTTGATCAGTTGAGTGGTGCTGGTGTGTTTTCAAAGATAGACTTGTGATCAGGTTATTATCAGTCAGAGTAAAGGATGGGGATGTTTCTAAAATTGCATTTAGAACCCGATATGGACATTATGAATTCCTAGTTATGCCATTCGGGTTGACGAATGCACCTGTGCATGCATGGATCTCATTAATAGGGTATTCAGACCCTACTTGGATCAATTTATTGTAGTATTTATTGATGACATATTGGTTTACTCTAGAAATGAAGCTGAGCATGCTGAACATTTGAGGATTGTGTTGTAAACTTTGAAAGAAAATTAGTTGTATGCCAAATTGAGTAAATGTGATTTTTGGCTTAAGGAAGTTTCTTTCCTAGGTCATGTTGTATCTATTGAAGGTGTTAGGGTTGATCCAAATAAAATTAAAGCTATTGTTAATTGGAGACCACCTAGAAATGTACATGAAATTAGAAGTTTTCTCGGGTTGGAAGGTTACTATCGTTGTTTTGTGAAGGGTTTTTTCTATCATTGATTCACCCCTTACTAAGCTGTTAAGGAATAATATTAAGTTTGAGTGGTTAGATCGTTGTCAAGCAAGCTTTGAATGGTTAAAGAAGATATTGATTGAAGCTCCAGTGTTAACTCAACCTGTGTCAGGGAAAGAGTATGCAATGTATAGTGATGCCTCTAAAGTTGGTTTGGGGTGTGTATTAATGTAAGATGGTAAAGTTGTAGCTTATGCATCTAGACAGTTGAAACCGCAAGAGCAGAACTACCCGACTCATGATCTAGAACTGGCAGCCGTGGTTTTTGCTTTAAAGATTTGGCGACACTACTTTTATGGGGAAAAATGCAGTATTTTTACTGATCACAAAAGCCTCAAATACTTGCTTACTCAGAAAGAACTTAATTTGAGGCAGAGAATATGGTTGGAATTATTCAAAGATTATGATTGTATAGTTGACTACCATCCAAGAAAAGTGAATGTTGTTGATAATGCTTTGAGTCGTAAGACAATGACAGTATTGATGTTAAAACAGTGCAAATGGAAATTTACATCGAATGGAGCATTGCTAGCACAGCTTAAAGCTAGCCCTATGGTTAGGCAGATAGTGATAGATGCTCAGAAGGATGATGAAAAGTTACAGCAGATTGTCAAAGCAGTTTGTGAAGGAGATCAATCAGATTTTTCAATGAAAGAAGATGGTGGTGTCTACTACCATAGTAGGCTGTGTGTTCCTGATGACAAAGATGTAAAAAGAATATTGTTGCATGAAGCACATAATAGTACATTTACTATGCATCTAGGTGGAAATAAGATGTATCAAGAGTTGAAACAGTTTTATTGGTGGCCTGGCATGAAGAAGGATATTATTGAATATGTTTCTAAATGTTTAACATGTCAGCAAGTGAAAGCAGAACATCAGTTTCCTTCAGGTCTTTTGAATCCCATTTCAATTCCACGGTGAAAGTGGGAAGACATTACCATAGACTTTGTTACCGATTTACCTCTTACTCAAAGAAAATATGATATTGTCTGGGTGATATTGGATAAGTTACAAAAGTAGCTCACTTTTTATCGGTTCGAACAGATTTTTCAATGGATAAGCTTGCAAAATTGTATGTGAATGAGATTGTACGGTTATACGGTATACCGGTATCCATAATTTATAATCGGGATCCAAGGTTTACATCGAGATTTTGGTAGAGTCTACAGCAATCTTTGGGAACATAACTCAAGTACACTGTAGCTTTTCATCCTCAAACGGATGGACAATCCAAAAGGGTTATTTAGGTTCTAGAAGATATGATGAGGGGATGTACTTTGGAGTTTTCTGGAAGTTGGGACCAATATATGGCCTTAATGGAATTTGCCTACAATAACAGTTCTCAAAAGAGTATTCAGATGGCCCCATATGAGGCTTTATATGGTAGAAAATGTAGAACTCCAGTCTGTTGGACTAAGCTAACCGAAGGTAGAATAATCAGTTCTGACCTTGTTAGAGATACAAAGGAAAAAGTTCAAGTTATCAAACAGAGGATGAAAGAAGCTAGTGATCGACAGAAATCTTATGCTAACTTGAAAAGAAAGGATATCGAGTATCAAGTGGGTGATAAGGTGTTTTTGAAGGTCTCTCCATGGAGAAAAGTGCTTAGGTTTGGTAAAAAGAGGAAACTTAGTCCGAGAATCATTGGTCCATATGAAATTTTATAAAGAGTCGGACCAGTAGCCTATAGGTTGGCTCTTCCTATGGAATTAGCTAAGCTTCATGATGTGTTTCATGTATCCATGCTTCAAAGATATCACTCTGATAAATCTCATAAGTTACAAGTTGAAGATATTCAAGTACAGCCGGATTTCACGTATGATGAGGAACCGAAGGAAATCCTGGCTAGGAAAATCAGACAATTGAGGAACAAGCAGATCTCTCTGGTCAAAGTACTCTGACAACATCATAGTATACAAGAAGCAACTTGGGAACTAGAAGCAGTCATGAGGGAGCAATATCCTCAACTGTTTGAATTAGGTATGAATTTCGAGGACGAAATTCTTTAAGGGGGAGAGATTTGTGACGCCCCTAACATGACCTTAATTGGAATTTCATGTTTTAAGTAGGATTTTATTTGACTAAGATCAAATTCAAATGAAAATTTCATATAAGGTATGGTTCAAGTGATAAATTCTTTTATTATATTAATCGCATGAAAGAAATTAAATTATTATTTTGGTTTAATAATGGTCAAGGGTGTAATTAAAGCATGAAGTATTTAATTAGGGGTCAATTTATAAATATGGCATTTTAAAGGTCAAATGTGATTAAAAGAATCTTTGAGAGGTTGATTTAAGGGAAGGAATAAATGGAGAGGTCAATGTATCACATGCAAAAATTATAGAGAGTTTTGTGGGACATGCAATTTTTAGGAGGACCAAAAGAGAACTTTTCACCCATTTATAAAGGCTTAACTCTTGCATGTAAGGGAGAGAAATGCAAGAATTGGTTGGATTAGTGAGTGGGACGGCATAGGGAGGAGAAAATTTCAGATTTTTTGTTTCTTCTCTCACCTCTCATTTCTCTCTTGTTAATCCTTCATCTTGAATCTTTAAATTTTTCAAGACAAACACTTTACATGTGGGTTGTTCAAGAAAATAGTGATGTAAATTATTGAGGTATGGTTTTAATTTTTGGTTATCATCTTTTTCTTCTTCTTCTTCTTCTTCTTCTTCTTCTTCTTATTCTTCTTCCTCTATTTGGATTTCGGCTGGGAAAAAAAAAAGAAATGCTGAAAATGTTTGATTAGAGAACTAATTAAATTGGAGATAAAGAAGGAGAAGGTAAAAGAGACAGAGGAAAAGGTCTTGCAAAGGATTAATTGGCTTAGGAAAATTCGGCCAAGGTATGGGAATTAGGATTTTCATACTTCCATGTAGATAAATTATAGTTGAAATGATGATTTCAATGTTGGGTATGATTAATTGAAAAGAGAAATAATTTTAGAAAGTGTTACAACAAGTGAAGACATGAAAAACCTTATGGAGTAATGGCTGTAATTTTATCATAAACTGAGTTAGAAAACTCTAATTGAGACCATTCCAGTTCCTAAGGCCATATAAGAGATATGTCTAAAACTTTGTAGAAGGGACCTAGTACTAAATTTGCCTTCAAGCCATTCTAATATTTAATTGAAATGCATGAGAGCTGTTATTTGTGATTCTGGAATAGTTTGTAGAAATTATAGTGTATTTTCATTTACAGTGGTTGGATTGATATGACGTTAGATTCTTTAAAAAATAGACTTCTAATTATACATTTCATATGAAGGAAGTAATGCCTAATTTTATTTCCAAGTATGTCAAATATTAGCATGAAATTCGTTGAATCTGTTTGTATTGTTAAGGTACAGATTTTGGTATTTTGGGCATAAGTATTAGTAGAGAAGTCAAAATATTATGCTGTAAAATTCTGGGTAAACTAGATACATAGGATCACTTTTTTGATGAAATAATGATGGCCAAATTCTGTTCTCATTTTATTCTATGAATTTTATGATTTGGTGATAAAAGAAAAATAAAACTGGTTTTGGTAGTTTGAACAGCCTATGATATTTCTGAGATATCTCGAGTTATAGATGTGCTATTGAGATGAATCTTGATTTTTTGGAAACTGGATACATAGGGGAATAAGTTTGTAGAATTTCATTTGGCTTAAAAATGATGTTTTCTAAATAAAAAATGACATGCAAGTTGGATCCAGAATTCTGCCCTGTGCAGAATTTTGTAGATAGAATTTTTAATGTATTTTTCTATTAAGGTTTAAATGTGACTATGCTAAATATGTAACTATATGAAAATATACTGAACTATATATGGCATATAATATGATTTTTGATAAAGGTTTACATAAATAGTCTTATATATATACATAAGTAAATAGTAATGTTAATGATATAATATAATTATACATGATTAATCTTGTGTACATGATTGTTTTATGCAATTAATCTTACATATTCATACTCTAATGATAGAGTGAATTATATTTGAACCTGTACTTATACTGTGAAATAAGGAATACTATGTATGACTATGTTCATGTATGGTGCCTGATTGATAACATAATAAAGTATATTATTATGATGTTATATGTTCAATTTTTGATGCTCGTATCGTTATATGACTATGAATAATTGGGTGTGTGTATATATATATTCATATTCACTAGGGATTATGTATTTGTATACATGATCACTTATATACGATATGCTATATTGTAAAGTTTTAAGAATGAGCACTTGAATAGGTATGATGCATTACTTTATTGACATATCATGATTATGCTAATATGAGATATCTAATGATGGTATGTAAAAATTAATTGTATCATTAAATGAACTTACATATGCAGTTATGTCATAGTAACAATATAGCTATCATATGATTATACATGTGAAAAATGAATAATATAAGTGCAAGCATGATATATGAAAAGAAAGATTAAATAGAGTTTTGCCTGCAATTAGAGTTCAATTGTGGATAGATAGGCGCCTATAAGGAATTATAGCTGCCACAGTCGACCTTTTTAGGTCCACAGTATAGTTGATCCTGCTGGATCTTGTACAGCCCATTTGGGTTGTTCCTTGACCGTGTTTGGGTCCTTGACCGGTCCATCATACAGTTGGCCCTGATTGGGTCCATAGTTTTGATATCTTCAGATATCCACCGTTTTGATAACCTCGGGTATCCACCGATCCCGTTATCTACCTTTAAAACTTAAGTAGGCTAAATTAAAAAATATAAATGTTTCAGAGTTAAGTCACAGTATGATTTGTGCATATGATATATGGATTATCATGTTTAACTATGGTTTCAAGTACATGTATGGATATTTATTTATATTATGTACAGATCATCTATAAACTATTTAGATTCAAATATGCTAAATTTTGATGAAGAGTTACATTGTTGCTAAGATATTGTGCTTTGTTTTATATTTATTTCTATTATGTAAACTGTATTATTTTCTATTTTTTTGTATATTAAATATTTCTGTCGACCACTGTGAGTAGTGGCCTTTCATGTTTAGTTTTTCCCCACTAAGCTTTATAGCTTAGCATGGATTATTTAATCCGTGTAGGTACTACTGTAAAAGCTTTTGCTCAGGAATGATCTCTACATCAGGACAGGCCAACACCTAAGTCGTAGAAGTTGATGTAGGATTCTTTTTGGTTATGTTTGGTGCAAGTTCTTTTGCACGTTTAATATGTATAAAAAGGGCTATTATATATATATATATATATATATATGAAGTAAGTGATGTAATTAAGTTTAGTAAAAGAATGCTAAAGCGTACATGCATATAGTAGCTAAATGCTTAGTCATATATATGCTAGATCAATTAATAAATATTATACATGATAAGATACGAAGTTAAGATAGTTATAACTAACATGAAAATGATGAGTATGTTACAAAATAAGCTATTATGCATACGTAATTAAGAGATTGAAGTTGTGGGAAACACCTAATTGATGCATAGGATACCTACATAAATAGACTACTTGATATGATAAATGTATACCACTTTGGGTAAATAACCTACTATAATGTGATTGAAAGGTATAACATGATACATGATAAAGGCATTAGATTAGGGTGTTTCAAGTCCAATATGCTACCTGGCTAGCCAATGATGTCCTTATTGCTAAGAAGGATGGAAAAGTGCAAATGTATGTGGATTATTGAGATCTGAATAAAGCTTACCTGAAAGATGATTTTTTGCTCCCTCACATAGACCTATTGGTCGACAGCGCAACAAAATACAAGATGTATAGTTTTGTTGATGGATACACATGATACAATCAATTTTTAAATAAGATAATAGACAGGGTAAAGACAGCCTTCATTACTGAATAGGGGACCTATACATATAAGGTCATGCTATTTGGACTAAAAAATGCGGGGGCTACTTATCAACGAATGGCTACCAGGATCCTCAGTGATTTGATCTATAAAGAAGTCAAAGTGTACGTTAATGACATGATGATTAATTCAACAATGAGGGAAGGACATTTTGAGGCCTTGGAGAAGTTTTCCAGTAGATTGATAAGTACAACCTCCATCTTAACCCGAAAAAATGTGTGTTTGGGGTGACCTCTGGCAAGCTACTAGGGCATGTGGTCAGTCAAAAGGGGATAGAGCTGGATCCAGATAAGGTGAAAGCCATTCAAAAAAGGCCAATACCGAGGAAGGAAAAGGAGATCTGAGGGTTATTAGGCCGAATTTAATACATCAGCTAGTTTATTGCTAGACTCACCTCTATATGTGAGCCAATTTTTAAGCTTTTGAGAAAGGATTAGCTAGTCAAATGGAACTACAATTGTCAGAGGTCTTTGACACCATCAAGCAATAACTGTTGCATCCTCCGGTTCTTTAGCCACCCAGATCATTGAAGCCTTTAATCATGTATATAGTAGTGGAATAAAGTTTAATAGGGGCTACGTTGTCTCAAGAAGATGATGCCAAAGCCGAGTTCGCCATGTACTACCTAAGCAAGAAGTTCCTGCCATATGAGACTAAGTATACAGACATGGAAAAGATTTGCTTAGCAATGATATGGGCCTTAAAGAAGTTAAGGCACTACTTCCACTCCTATAAGATCCAAGCAGTGGCTTGGCATAACCCACTCAAATACGTCCAATTAGCACCATCTCTGCTCGAGAAAATAGGAAAGTGGTTATTACTCTTGTAGGAATTTGAAGTGGAGTATGTAACTAGGAAGATGATTAAAGGAAGGGTAGTCATAAAGTTTCTGGCCGACCACCTATTGGAAGGAGACCAGGTCAAATATGAGTTCCCAGATGAAAGTATTAGTGCCATAATAGTTTAGGGCTGGCAAATGTATTTCGACAGGGCCACCAATAACGAAAGGGTGGGGGTAAGAGTTATTCTCATCATAACTAACGGCGAGAAGCTTCCCTTAACCAAAAAACTAGGATTCAAGGTAACCAATAATAAAGCAGAGTACAAAGCTTGTCTACCCGAGGTGGAAGCCTTAATAGCATTAGGAGAAAAACTGTGGAGGTATTCAGAGACTCATCTTTAGTAATCCATTAAGCAAAAGGCGAGTGGTCTATCAAGGAGGAAAGGCTAGTACCTTATTGAGAGTACCTAAGGAAACTAAACAGTCAATTCAAGACTTGTACCTTCCAACATGTGCCCCGAGATGAGGACCAATTGGCAAATGCCTTAGCAACCTTGGTGTCTATATGGGATAAACTCGAAGGGGTAATCATGAGACCAGTGATAGTCACAAGCTCTACTAAGCCTTACTTCGAGGGTCAAAACCTCATGAGTTTAAATGGATCTAACAATAAGCCCTGGTATTATGATGTCTAGAATTACTTGAAAACTTCTATGTTCCTCGAAGAGGCAATAGAGAAAGACCAGAGGATAATTCAAAAGTTATCTAGTTAGTTCATCAACGTAGATGGGGTCCTATATAAAAGACAAGTTAATGGTATTCAGCTGAGATGCCTAGATGAGAGGAAGGCAAAGAAAATCATGGAAGAGATGCATATAGGGGTATATGGGGCCCACATTAACGGACTAACATTGGCCATAAAGATCATACGATAAGGATTCTTCTGGCTAACCATGGATGCTGACTACTTTAAATATGTAAGGATGTGCCACCAATGCCAACAGTATGCTGAGTTAAGCCATCTGCCCGTCTCAGAATTATGCAACTTTTCTTCACCTTGGCCCTTTTTAGCTTGGGCAATAGACATTATTGGGGAGATTCATCCTATGGTTTTCAACGATCATAAGTACATAGCGGTCGTTATCGACTACTTCACAAAATGGGTAGAAGCTGAATCCTTCAAAAGGCTAGGAGCATGAGCAATGGCTCGATTCATCAAAAGGAATCTGGTATGTAAATATGGGGTGCCTTATCATATAGTGTCAGACAATGGCTTCCAATTCCAAGTAAATAGTAGGCATATACTTTAGAAGTACAAAATCCAACACCATAAGTCATCTCTTTACTGTCCACAAGCAAACAGAGAAGTCAAAGCCTCAAAGAAGAACCTAAAGAAAATTCTATCCAAGACCATGCAAACGTATAAAGATTAAGCCAAAAAGTTACCATTTGCACTCTAGGGGTACAGAACAATTATTAGAACTTCCACGAGAGCTACTCCTTTCTCCTTGTGTATGCCTCGAAAGCAGTGCTATCGGTGGAGATTGAACTGAAGTCACGAAGAGTCATCCTAGAAGTCAAGTTGTTAGAGATGAAATAGGCAGAATATAAGATGGTGTAGCTGAACTTATTAGACGAGAATCCAATGAGGACTTACTACCATTCAGATGTATTAAAAAAAGTTAGCTCGATCATTTGGGAAGAATGTCAAAGGCCATCATTTGAAAGAATGGGACTTGGTATTTAAACAGATAAGACTTGGCCTACCTAACAACAGAGAGAAGTTCAGACCAAATTGGGAAGGTCCCTTTATTCTAAAGAAATTACTTTCCAAAGGAGCTGTTATCTTTGCAGACAGCAAAAAGGAATGAATTAAAGAAGCCGATTAACATTGATAGGCTAAAGAGGTTCCACAACTAAATAAAAATAAAAAAGAGGAAATATTTAGCCCACAGAACGAAAACCAAAAAAGGTGGGCTTGTTAAAATAGGGCACCCTGCTAAGATGAAAACCGAAAAAAGGCACTTTAAGCAAAAATTAAGGGTTGAGAAAAAATAGCCAATCAAGAAAATCCATGAAGGTTGATTGATGATACGATTTAGATGTATTTAAGATGCAATTACCCGAGATTTAATGAAAGTTGTGTTTTGTATTAATTGTCAAGTTGTGATTGTCATCATTGCAATAATGTGATCATATGAGCATGCATTAATAATCTAAGTTATGTATTATAGTTGACATAAACAAAGATGTTTTATTTATTTATATGTGTAACCAATGACAATAGTAACACAAAAAGACATAACAAAGCATCCTTTTAGCAAACAAACACAACAGACACACCAAGTGTTACGCAAACATTTTAATAAACACAAACAAGAGAAGGGAAGTAAAAATAATGTTCAAGCAGACAATGCTATAATATATTATAGGCCAAAATGAAAGAAGTAAAGAAACAACGATACAACTAACACTTTCCTTCACGGTGGTCCCTCAATAACTGCAACTCCCACTATGGTCTTTTATGCCTAGGTTGTCTCAACAAGAAAGCTTTGGTGTCCGATGCCTCCAAAGCCCATAAGCGGTATTCCACACTAGTTTCAAAGTCGCAAGTATTCACTGGTGGAATGTTGGTTTTCATGGGCAAACACCTCTAAATATAGTTATATCCAGTGACAAAGGCATCGATCAAGTCACCACCCCCAAAGTTTAGACGTGCTTGCACTACTTCTTAGCGAGGCCAAATTGGTAAGTACAGCAATCTGTAATGCAAAAGGTTGCTTGATAAAGACTACAGAGGTGTACACATCCAGAGCTCCTATCATGAGTCACATACTCCAATCAGATCCATGGACATATGAAACTCACTCTCTATTCCTTCATGGAGCTCAGCCATATAATGCCTTCTACCACTTAGGCAATCCAATACCAATGCATGCGTGCCCCGAAAAACCTTAAGAAGTATGCATCAATGGCATGAGGAGAAGGCTCGACCAACATCTTGAGTTTTTCCTGCAGCCAGATCTAAAAATAATAATAAATAAATGAAAATGACATATGAAAAAAAGGTAAGCATAAAAGTTGCTAAAACGGTTTGGCATCCATCTCAAGCAAAAATTAGGCATAGGGTCATGTGAAAATATGTAAAAAGATGTATGTCCCACAAAGAAAAGTTAGTGTGAAAACCTACAATGGGCGCATTACCTTAAATAAATGACTATAAGTACCTGAAGAAGCAAATGGTTGCCAATAAATAGAGTAGTAGGATCAATCTTAACAGCATCAAGTCTAAGTAAAGTCTTCACCAGGATCAAGGGGAATAGGGTAAATCCCTCACAAATATCGTTCATAATGTCGACGGTCGATAGTCTCCGAAAATACCACCCCTACTGGTGTTACATAAATAGTGAGCCAAGCATATAAAAAGGGTAGCACCCATGGCGTAAGTCTCATTTCCATTGAAATAGTATAAATAATCAAACAAGAGATCGAGCACCACGGGTTCAGAAGGCCTAATAAAGGCCCTGACGTCAGAGGGACAAATTCCTAAGGCATAAATAGCCTCTCGAGGATAATTAGGCACACAGTCTGGCACACATGGAAAAGTACCTGGAGCGAAGGTGACGTCCAAGATGGCCAAAAAATTCTTTATAAAGGAGGCAAATCTCCACATTATTAAAATGAAAAACATGAAATCGAGGGTCCCGATAATGAGTCAAAGCCACCAGCAGATATTCATCTAATCCCACCCTTCGAAGAAACTTCAAGTTGGAATAAGGTGACAAGATAGGGTTGTCCCAAGTGAAATAGTCATCTAATAGCAAGGCAAGGCGTTCAATGAAGGGAGCCATTTTGACAAAGGAAATACGAAGTAACACAATAAAGGCACAATGCACAAAATGAGTAGAAATGAGAAATGCTCATAGTGGGGAACAAAGCTAGCTCAAAATTAGGAGGGCTCACTTATAAGCTAGACTGTACAACCATACATTCAGAGTGCACACCTGTACATAAGACCCAGTTACCACCTAGTGAAAGTGAACAATAAAAATCATTTTGTATGGAATATACCTCATCCTGCATCATTTTTAACCTAAAGTATGCATGCTTTTAGCATGATTCTTACAAATTTTTATCTACAATTCACAAAACCAAGGCAGGTTCACATTTTAAAGGAATAAATATCTACCAAATGCTTAACACAAATCAGGGGATATGCTTTATACACATGCACAAAGACAAAGGCACAATAAAAATAGCAGCAAGGTATGAATTTAAAAAAAAAAGAAAAAAAAAGAAAAAAATGTGTACATAATTAGTGTTAAAGGTAATTCAAGTATACAATGGTGAGTAAGATGGTTATAAAGGTGTGTTTAATAGAGTATTTAAGGATAATATTTCATCAATTATGAAAATAAATTCTCATGAATAAGTTGTAAATAAAAAATAGTTTTGTTTAATTAAGTCAATAAATTAAGTTTTATGATTTTTTACAACCATCTTTTGAAAAAAAGGGGAAAAACTGGGGTTATTTTGCATAAATTTGGGTCAAAACCCATGCAAAAATGTTGTTCATGTAGCATTTTGCATGCATGGGAATGTTTCATATTCAAAAGCATTTCAAATTTGGATTTTTTCAAAGTGTATGCCCTTGCACCTCCAGCGTACACCCTTGCACTGGGTGGTATGGCCGTATATGGCTTCTGCATGCCCGTACACTCCTTAAAGCATTTAATAGTCAGTTTGGTCTTCCTTTCTTCTTCTTTCTTTCTTTCTTTCTTTCTTTCTTTCTTTTTCCATGATTTCAAAAGAGAATCCTCAGTTTTTTGCCATTTTTTCACCATAGAAGCTTTGTTTTGCGATTTGAATCTGATACACTGGTGTGTCTTCCCATTGCGCACATTTAGAGTTCAATTTCATAGAATTTTGTTAAGATTTTTTTGTTCTCCGAAAAGGTATGTAATTATCTCTTTCACTCTATTTTTATGATTCAAATGAGTATGAGACTACATAATTTTATTGATACAAGTTGTTGTGAGTGCATATCATGTGTTGCCAAATGTTTGTTTTTAATTTCATTTTGAGAAAGTTGAGAAAGTACGTAAGATAACATTAGTGCAACTTAGTTAACTTCTTAAGTTTAGAATTATTTATTTAATTTGTATAGCATTGTTTCTATTTGGTAGAAAGTGGTAGGCAGTGTGTGCACATTGTACAAATTATAGAAAAAAACAAACAAAATAAATAGATCATAAAAGCATATGCATAGACAATGCCATAAAGATAATAAGTGGTGCAATTTAATATATGTTAATTTTTTATTTTTATTTTATTTTTTATTCTTTCTATTATTTTATTTGTATAGCTTATGGTGCAAGTTCTATAAGTAATAATAGTTAGTATTAGTTATTTGTATAAGGAATGCACATTGGTGATAAACACAATTCATAAATGGCAAACAAAAAAAAAAGAGAAAACAAACATATATAATAGTACAATAGGGATAATACTAATTGGTATGCACTAGTTATCTCTTTTATTGTGACTATCTTAGGTTGTAAATTTGTGTATCAAATGTGAAAAAAAAGGAAAGAGAAACATGAGCCATCAAGAATGTTTATGTTAATAAGAATATAGACATTATTTACATATGGTTTATATATCAATGTGTATATGTGTAAATGATGATTTTTGAATAGCTTGCTTTGGTCGATACATAAATTACTATTTATTAGGTGTGTGCATAGATCTGGATCTTTTTTGTACCGAACTGAAGTACCGAAGAAAAAGATCCAGAACCAAACTGTATCATTGACTTTTTTATTAGAACTGAACCGATTTATACCGTTGACTTTATTTGGAACGGATCTTGATATTTTATCTAGAACTGGACCGAGAACTGTATTGAACTATACCGAATTATCTTGTACCGAAAGAACCGATATTTATTAATTATTATATATAATACTAATATTATATATAAATATTACTTATAATTTTTATTTTATATTTACTGCATGAATTTAACTTCATGATTATTTACATTATATATTTTAATACACAAAATTAAGATAATAATTAGTTAATAAATTAAACTAAATATTTTAATTATTAAGAATAGAAATTTAATTATTATAATAAGTATTCTATATATATGAATATGAATATGTAACTAAAACAATTTATATTGGATATAACCACTGAGCAACTAATTTTATTTTTTTTAGTATCACTATACCTATATAAATATTTAAGTATTTAAATTAATAATGTATTTGTATATAATTATTATATTAATACAATTTTAACTATATGAGTATATAACCACTGAGCAATTAATTTTATTTTTTTTAGTATCACTCAAATAACATTTATCTTTTTTTGCAAATACCTATATGAGTAATTGAGTATTTAAATTAATAATGTAGTTGTATACAATTATTATATTAATAAAATTTTGCTAATTAATATAATTATACATGTATACAATCAACTTAGCAACTAATTTCATTTTCTTTCAGTTTCAACTAATATTTATTTATTTTTGTATAATATCTATATGATTAATTGAATAAATATACATTAAATTATTCATTTATTTTTTATTTTATAAATACTATTAATTTAATAGTCATTTAAAAAATATTTTATGATAATGATGATTTATATAGTTTTTTAGTATGTTTTTAGGTGTTTAATTAGGTTAATTTTGTGTTAATTAGGTTATATTTGAGTTTAATTGGTTAATTTTATGTTTTTTGAGTTAATTGTAAATTTTGGTGTTTTTCAGGGTTAATTTGCAAGAAAAATGACTTAATTGTAAAAAGGCAAGAAGATTTTGGCCAAAATTGTAAAATTGGAGATTTCATGTTAAGATATTATCGTGAAGTCCAGAAGAGTAACACATGGCCACGTGAAGGAGTAAAGATTGAAGACTCATGGCCACGTGAATTGAAGAAGAAAAGAACACATGACCATGTGTGAAAATTAACTAAGCAACACATGGCCACGTGAAAGAGTAAATGAAGAAGCCAAAAGAAGACAAGTGACTACGTGTGGAACAAAGGAAGACAACACATGACCACGTGTGAGGAAGAACTAAAGGGACACATGACCACGTGTAGAAATACACTGGGAGACACGTGGCCACGTGATGAAGACTCCCATGAAGCGAAGGATTCCCGATTCTCTCCAATTTAAGAAGAATTCTTTTCCTACTCCAATTTGAAAAGTTTGAAAGGCTTCTACAATATCTTTTGCCTATAAATAGACAACTCTAAAACCAAAGAAAAGAGATCAATTATGAATTAGGAATTAGGAATCTTAGAATTAAGCTTAGTTATTTTACGTTATTTTCTATTTTCATTGTTTTTCTTTTCAACTTTGTCTTTAGTTTTTAACTATGTTTAGGAAGTAGTTTTTCTTCTTTTGCTAATGGATCCTTGAAAACTTATATTTTCATTGTTATGACTTTATTTTGAGCTTAATTTCAATATCGGTTGATTATTTCTTGGTTTTAAGCATATTCTTATCTTTGATTGTGTTGAGATTGATTATTGGTTTATTGAATAAATAACTAAAGATTGGTTTTGATATAGTTAATGATTTACATGTTCTTGGGTTAACTCTTTAATGTTTATGCATGATTATTATCAAAAATATGAAATAATTATGTGTGAATTTTATTGGTTAATACTAAAAGAGGAGGAACTAAGAATGAATTGGAGTTGAATCACTTGAGAAAGGCTTCAATGAATATTTAGGAAGTTAAAACTAGATTTTCATGCTAAGTATTAGATTTGTCTATGAGTTTAATACTAAGAATTATATACTTGAATAAAAATATCTTGCTTTATTACTAGTTTTTCCATAATCACTGGTGTTTATATTGAATTTAAGTCATTACAATGAAAGTTAAGATGGATAGTTTCTTTAGCAAGATAATTCCATTTATTGTTTTGTTTTTAATTCATGTTTTAGTTTTTGTTTTGTTTAATTGTTTATTTTGTTTAATTTTTTCTTTTAAATCAAAAACATTTGGGAAATAATCTCGGATTAATTTAATTCATACATAGGTATTATCCTTAGCAATCCATGTTCCCTTGGGTACGATATTTTGGGGTCTTAATCTATATTTCCCTGTATTACTAGCCGATTTAGTACACTTGCTAGATACCGATCATTTTATATTTACTCTTATTTTTATAAATAATGGTAAATATAAATTATTTTTCTAATGGTAGAAAATTTAATTTAGGATTAAAAATTAAATTTAAAATTTTTAAGAGGGAAAATTTTTTTATTTTGAATTTTTAGAGGGAGTAAAAATTTTAATTAAGCAATTAGAAATTTTAACAATATTAAAAATAAAATTATTTGAGGGTGACAAATAAATTAGGTTTAGGTTTTTCTTTCTCCTTTCTACCTCCTCTCTACTCCCCTTGCTTCACTCTCGCCACTACCCCTCACTCTGCAATTTTGATCTCATCGATCTCCGCCTCTCCCCGGTCTCTGCCTCTTGCTTGTTTGCTTTACTATCTGATTGTCTGTTTTAGGTGTACGCATGGTGTAGCATAAGAGCTTCATTTGTTGTTCATCTTTTTCTCTAGTTTATATCTATTAGGGCTCTATTTGAGGAAGGTTTCCTTTTGTTCTCTGTCTCGGCACTATAGGTAAACAATTATTGATTCTGAATGTTATGATTTTGAGATGCTAGAGAATATTCATGATCTTTTATGTTACTTAGGAGATTCACTTGCTGCTTAAGAAATGAAGTTTTGCTTGTTTCCAGTGATGTGCTTCAAATGGCTTTATCAAAAATCTTTTGATATAGGTTGCCTTTTTTCATTATCAATTTTTTTAATACTTGAAACCATATTGAGATGATATTTAAGACCTTAGCAAATTGAGAGGCATAAAAACTTAAAATTTCTCCTCTGATTCTTCTGAGAATTCCTGGTTTTGGGCCACATGTCTGGTTGTCTTCTCAGCAGCAGCTGTAGTTTAGCTGCATCCATCAGCTTTTATTTTGGAGTTTTATTGGTAACTTGATTTTGGATCTCTTTGCATTTGGGTTTTTTGGTGGAATGTTGGATCTCTCTGTGATTTTGTTGCTACTATTCTTAAGACTAGTTATAGCTTTGGCTCTGGTGTTCTGTGGGCTTCTATTGGGGTTTTGCAGGCTGCTGTACTTAAGCAGTTGCTAATAGGGATCATGGTCTCTGGTGTGGTTCTTAGGGCCTGATGGACGAGGGAGGTTGTGGTTTCTTATGATGGCTTTACGTCTTTTGCTGCTACTTTGTGTCTCATGCTGCTTCCCCTTTATTTGCAATTGCCTCTAATGGTCTTTTGTACATTGAAATCTTGCTGGGGTATTTTATAACTAGAGGTTATACTGTTTTCTTATCGAATTTGAATAGCAGTGTTGTATGAGTTTCTCTCAAAGATAATCCTTACTTGGTTGTCCAGTTTTATTTTGGTTTGCCAGCTTTTCTTTGTTTTAACTAATTTTTAAGGGACTACATTTGGCTTTCTTTGAGTGTCGGGATGGATGATTCAAAGAAGTTTGGTTCATAATCTGCATGCGTGATTTATATCGAAAATAATGGCTAATATTTTGTTATTTTTGTGGAACTGATGCTATTTTTTGAGTTTGGCTATGTTGTCCTCTGTTTCTGGCATCTGGAACTGGAATTGGTAGGATCAAGTTTTGAATGGCTCTCCTTCTCTTCAGCTTTATTTCTTTCATGCTTTCAGCCTTGCTCCAATGCTTTTATGGTGTTTTGCATTTCAGTTGTTGTAGCTGTCTACTGTTGGTTTCTTCTCAAAATTTTTCTTTTCATTTGGATTTTGTTAGTGGTTGTTGTGTCCTGGTTCGTTTAGGTTAGAGTTGGCAGGTTTTCTTTGAGGTTTTTTTGAGCTTTGAAGGAAAATGTTATATTTTCCTTGTCAGTTGGTGGTGTTTCTTAGTCCTTTTTTCGGTTCTTAGTTTTTTGAGCTGCTGTATTTGCTTTGGTTCTTATTCTTTTTAGTGGCTTGGGTCTGGTTTTTTCTTTTTTTCCTAGTTTTTGGTTTTTTCTGGTTGGTTTCATTTTTTGGCTCTTCGATTTGTAGTTCTGCTGGGAGCCTGAGGGTTTTGCTTCTTGTTGTTTGTTGTTGGGCAGCTTTTTAGCTCCCACTTTTCTTTAATTAATTAAATCTCAGCTTGTCAAAAAAATTTAAATAAGTATTGCAGTGTTTTTCCTCTCCTGGTTAGAAATTTAAACCTAATATGTCAATAAATTTATGTTTAGGTATCAAGATAGTGGTGGCCAAATCATTGCATATGTAGGTAGGAGAATGTCATTTGTTTGTAATGTGAAAGCAGCTAATTTAAATATTATTCCAAGTAGGGGATAGACAAAATAACTTAGAATTGGTTTGATAGTTGAGGATATTCTTAATTTAGTTAGTGATTATAATTTAGTTGAGGATAGTCTATCTCCTTTGTTCATGTTGAGAGACATTATGATATGTTAGCAAATGATTTACCGTTTGGGGCATCGATGAAACTATTTTGATGTTGAATGTTCATCCTTATGTTTGCTTGTTTTGTGTTGAATGGTCTAAAACTTTCAATGTATCTCTTGTAATAAAAATGTATTAAGATATTAATTATATTTGTTGAGATATTTTAATTGTATTTGTTGAGATATTTTAATTATATTTGTAGTTATTGTTGTGTGAATTTATTTTGTAAAATTTTAAAAATATTGAATTATCCGAAGTATTGGATTGTATTGTACTGTATTATTTGGTACCGAAAGAACCGAAGAACTGTACCGAATTGTTTCGAATTTTTATTGAATTGTACCGAATTGTCCCGAATTTTCCAAGACAATACCAATACTTGATTTTTAAAATATTCAAATTTTTAATACAATATGGAGATTTGTAAATCTTCGAATTGTATCATACCATATACACCCCTACTATTTATGAGTACTTTTACATGATTTCTAGATGCCCGGTGGTAGGTTAGGAGGAGTAAAGAGTTGTTTAGCCAATATAGCATTGTGAATGAGTTTTGTGCAAGATTGGGCCTAGTTTTTCTAAGCCGTTATGCTGCCAAAATTTAATCACAAGTTGCTACAATGGTTAAGAAACATCCTTGACAAATGCAACTTAGCTAACTATAGAACTTTGGATTGTGCAGGAACGAATCCCTAATACCTTATATGGATGACACCTAAGCAGGGTGACCATTACTGCTCTTTGGGGGAAACCCACATGCTGCCTAATTGATCTATGTCTAGGCACCTACTAACACAATTGGGATTGATAAATGAGGTAGATGACTTGATAGCCCCGGCAGGATGGACAAATTTCTATGCAGGGGCATACTGGACCTACTCAGAGATGACTAGGTAGTTTCTGGTTACATTTAAATATTTGGGGCACCAGAGTTTAGATGATAAGGAAGGAGTCATAACATACTGTATTCAAGGTCAGTCGGTGTTTATGACACGTAGGTTTTTTGCTTAGATATTGGGGTTCCTTATGGGCTAAGGAGTTATTAAACCTGATAGATCCATTTCAACAAAAATGTGGGTAGCAATTGCATGATCAAAGGCTCCATATGTGAGAAGGATGACGAAGTCTACACTACTGCGATCACAGTTGATGCATTACTTGCACAAGGTCCTTTTTTGTTCATACTTAGGGAGATCAGGCAGCCCTGGTTCCCTTATAGTGGTAGAGATATATAGCCTATGGGGCATGGTGGTAGAAAGGTTGATAGACCTGAGCCACGCTATTTTGGAGCACATACACACTACCCAACACAATCCAGGTGATGCTACATCTATTGACGGATTGGTCACCAGGTTACTTCTAGCAGAGTGTATGCCAGAGATATGGATAGGACCATCTGCTGGAGAGGGCATATATCTAGATAGAGAGATGACATATGACATGTGTATGGCTAGGGAAGATAATGCAGCTCCTAATGGGATTAGGCTGATGAACCTGAAGAAGATAAATGTCGCTCTCCACCCGGGCAGAATGATGCGTGGTCGTGAGCCACAGCCACCATATCCTTAGCAGGTGCCAGGTGATGATTAGCAGATGGAAGACGTTATAAGGCCAGGATTTAGGGAGGAAAAAGAGATCCCTTTTACTGATTATTTTGGAGAGGGGGCCTGCCAGGAGCTAGTCATGTCACCACCTCTACAGGACTTCCCTACCTTCTATCAGGGTTTACCTCCCAGAGCTTATGGTCACCCTGGTGCATCATCATCTTTGGCACGCCCCCTCCACCTTAGCAGGCCGCCCTATAGGATGCTATTTTGTAGGGTATCCAAAACCTGACTGTGACTCGGGTGGCCATAGCTGCAAATATATAGGCAATACGCGAGGAGCAAGTTAAATAGAATGAGGCCTATATAAAGAGGCTTAATGATTTTGATGCTCTTCAATGGAAATTTGTAGCTAATTTGGACAAGACAGAGATGAGGGTCCAGAATTCATATAAGAGTGTGCAGAAGGCCACAGAGCACATCATAACATTAGAGACTGCCTTCTTGACCAGCAATGAGGCTGTTAAAAGAGCTAAGGATAAGATAGAGAAGAAGATCGACAAGTTGGACACTGACCTCAG
Source organism: Excoecaria agallocha (assembly GCA_037975025.1). Classification (NCBI taxonomy): domain Eukaryota; kingdom Viridiplantae; phylum Streptophyta; class Magnoliopsida; order Malpighiales; family Euphorbiaceae; genus Excoecaria; species Excoecaria agallocha. The sequence continues at coordinate 8,783,611 of CM075820.1, forward strand.
GGCTCATGTGACAGGCATAGATGGGACAACAGCAGGTCACATCACTGCACCTACAGCAGAGTTGGCTAGCATTCGGGGGGATGTAGACTATCTAGTAGGGTACATTAATGAGTTCTTACATTCTATCATAGTTCAGCCTCCAAGACCCACACAACTAAGTCCATTTGCAGCTCAGGCATTGAGCCCACCATTTTACAAGTGTCATTCCTAGTCTTGTTCTCTATTAGAGGCCCCACAGATTATGGCCTGTAAGGAGACTTCAAGAGTTCAGGGAGATGATGATCTTTTTACATACATTCTTATACCACACATTTTACATACATTTTCAAATTGGGACAATTGTTATGGATGTTTATGCTTTTTATTTTTCTTGTTGCATTATGGATATTTGTTTTCTTTTATAGTTGGATATTTCCCTTAAAACTTTCCAAGATTGCTAGTTTGAATTTGCTTTGAAATTATTATTTGTTTGCCATGATTGGCATTATTTGTTTCTAGCATATGAGATGCCATGTGCCATAAACTGAGATTATTTGATATTAACAAGTTAAGCATGATTTTGAGATGTTCACATTATAAGACAAAAGTGATTGATTACTAATGAGATATATGCTGCAATGCTAAACAAAAATTATACTTAATAAAATCTATATATCATGTTGCCAAAAAAGAGGACAAATAAATGTGATAATAATATAGAAAGGAAAATGTATACAAAAGAAATGAGCATAAATAGTTATCTTAATGAATGAGGTAGGGGGAAACTAATCTCAATCTAACTTTTTAACACTACAAATGCAAGGCAAACCGAATTCAATTAGCTACACAGTATCGACCAGTATAGCCTCATAAGTGTCGCCTATGATGGCACTCCTTCCGCTGCAGGGGGCAAGTGGTCGAGTCAGCTTCATTAACTTCAGATCCAAGCCACCCCAACATTCTCGTAAATCCCAACATTCTCGTAAAATTTTCACAAGTCAAGGTATAGCCACATAGTGGGATCGCCTTTAAGTCAAGGTACAGCCACAGAGTGGGATTGCCTCAAGGTATAGCCATAGAGTGGGATCGCCTCAAGGTATAACCCTATAGTGGGATTGCCTTCAAGTTAAGGTATACCCACAAAGTGGGATCCCCTGAAGGTATAGCCACAGAGTGGGATCATCTCAAGGTATAGCCATAGAGTGGGATCGCCTCAAGGCATAGCCATATAGTGGGATAGCCTTTAATTCAAGGTATAGCCACATAGCAGGATAGCCATCAAGCCAAGGTATAGCCATAGAGTGGGATTGCCTCAAGGTATAGCCACATAGTGGGATTACGATAAGGTATAGCCACATAGTGGGATTACGATAAGGTATAGCCACAGAGTGGGATCGCCTTCAGGTCAGGGGTATAGCCGCAGAAGTGGAATTGCCTCTAAACAAGGGAATATGCCACAAGTTAGCATCATTCACCAACCAAGCCTTCTTAAAAAGCAAATAGGGATATCACCTCTTCAAGTAAGTATCTCTCTCTCTCCTACTCTAAACTTTGGTTCGTCTAAACTCTTACATGTTATGGTTTTCCTAAAGTTGGGGGCAACTATAAGCACTAGGTTATGAGAAGTCTTTTGTCAGGGTTACCTAATGATGAAAACTACTTTTTAAAGACAACGAATTGAGTACAGTGAACCATTTATGGTGTTGAAATCATTTTTTGAAAAGCTTTTTAAAAAACATTTTAACCTAGGCAATCGAATGTTACAGAGGGGCAAACGATGAAAAATACCCTTAGTCGGGAACTGGAAATTGAGTTGTGTGTGTATGAGCCTTGCACACTGTGCATTTATGGCTTCTACGCCCGTACACTCGAAGGAATCTCATCATTTGGCCTAAAAGTCAGGTTTGCCTATTTTTGGCAATATACGGCCTTGCACATGGAGTGTATAGCCGTGCACTACAAAAAATCTTGCCTTTTTAAGCAAGTTGACCTTCTTTTTGAAGTGTACAGTCTTACATTCCTGTGCTACAACCGTACACTAAAAAGTTGGCAACCTTCCCTATGAGGCAAGTGGGCAAGTGGACAACGCTGCTTGAGTGTACAGCCGTGTATACCTAATGCACAATCGTACACTCCCTCCTTTATAAGCTTTCTCCAAATCCTCTCAGAGGGTTGGTTGGTCAGTTCTTGGAAATTGTTAGCAATAGCTACATTACTTTCAAAAGAAATCTTCGAAAAGTCCAACAGATTTTGAAGTTTTTTAAAGAAAAAGGGAATTTTTGGCATTTACTCCTTAATTCTTTAACTATTTCATGACTATTTCAACACTATAAAGGATCTACAAATCTGACATTCAATAGTTTAATTAAGTATACTGAAAGTAATATAAAAGGCCTTTCTCAATATTTTTCCTAATTATAATAAATTTAGACATTTTTTTCATCTATTAGTTTTTATTATATATTAATCTCTGTTAGATTTAGGTTGTGAAACCCTTTAAAAGGGTATATTGCTATGTGATAGAAATTATTAGATTATCTTCTTTAAATTTTGTTTTGTTTGTTTCTTTTAAAATCATTTTTTCTCCAAAATAAAACCCGATTTAAAAACTCATCTTTGTATTTATCTTTTCCTTTTGGGTTTGATGTTGGCGAGGACTCTATTTTAAAAAGATAGAAAACTCACCATTATCAAGTTGAAATGGTCGGGCATTGTTTGATATGCACTTACACGTTAAATGATGCATGGCCCAAAATATGTTTTCATGCCTTTTAAAGTAGAAGAGCTGATCGTATGTCATCGAACGTGCTCTCATACATTTTTCGACATGCGCGCTGGATCTTTATTCTTTTATCTTTTTCATATTTCTTAATTGAAATTAGTTTTATGTATGTCTTCATTTCATTTTCTATTATCATTATCTTTTTTATTATCATTGTTGTTATTATTATTATTGCTCCTAAGGAATAAAGCCTTTTGTGGATATAACCAAAACAGCGCTCTAGGTAAACCCATTATCCTTTCTCTTTACTATAAAAACACTTTTTCAATTGCAAATGGAAAATGTCTCCAAAAATATTTATAGTAATTAATTGGGACATTTTATTAATAAAGTCGAACCAATGTCCACATTTCTGCCTAGGAAACTCACACTAAAAAATTAACTTTTAATAATGTAAATGATTTTGTATATAATTAAATAATATAAGACGTTTCATAAACAAAACTTGGACTTGCAAGTCTCTGTCTTCAAGATCTCACAATGAAATGCTTCTTCAATAATCCACATGCAAGGACCAAAGTCCTCACCCAAAAGGGTCACAATAAACTACCTAATTTATGGATGTATTTATCGCTTTATCATATGCCATGATTTACCGCTTTCTTACATAATTGGGTGTGTCTTTAATTTCTACATTTGCTCTATGCTTACATGAAAGAAAAAGGGATAACACGATTAATCTAAAAAAAATTACGTCACATTTGTCAAGGGTAAAAATAAGTGTGGAATTTTGAACCCTTTCTGGGTTTTTGGCCTCACGAGGTCGGAACATCCTTCTTTTCCAATATTTTATTGGGTGGCAACTCCTTAATATTTAACCTTGTGGTGCCTAACTAAATCCCTCCTGGTTATCAATCGTTAGCTATAAGATAAGCACACTTAGACGTGCTACATTATGCCTTTCGACGTTTATGATTTGATAAGTTGAGTTAAGTCTCTTTCCTATCACAAAGCGACCATCGGCCTGGGTTGGGAAACTCAACCTGATTCTGACCCTAAAAGTGGGATTATATTGCTAAAGGTCAGAGTTTTTCTCATTCAAACTCAACGATCCCTTGGTTTCGAGGGTGAAATCGGGCGTCAGTGACCCAAAGGGAAAAGACTCTTGCCGAGGACGAAAAAAGCATGCATCACATACTGTAACTCAATCTCCACTAGTAGCACTGCCTCTGAGCCATACACTAGGGAAAAGGGAGTGGCTCTTATGGAAGTTCTAACAGTGGTCTTGTATCCCTAGAGTGCAAATGGTAGCTTTTTGACCCAATCTTGCACATACTTGGATAGGATCTTTTTTCAAATTCTTGTTAGTGGCCTTAACAGCTCTATTTGTCTACGGGGCGGTAGGGAGATGACTTATGGTGTTGAATTCTGTATTTTTAAAGGACATATCTAGTTTTTACTTGAAATTAGACCCCATTATCTAACAGTATGTGGTGAGGCACCCCATGCCTGTAAATTAGATTTTTCTCGATAAATCGAGCCATCTCTTGTGCCCCCAGTCTTTAAAAGGATTCAGCTTCCACCTATTTCATGAAATGTTTAATGGCAACCACAATGTACCTATATCTATTGGAAGTTATTAGATGGATCTCTCTAATGATGTATATTCCCCAGGCTGAAAAAATCCAGGGTGAAGATATGTTACACAACTCTAAAATGGACAGATGACTTAGGTCGGCATATTGCTGGCATTAATGGCATATTTTCATGCATTTAGAGTAGTCGATATCCATAGTCAAATAGAAGAATCTTTGTCGTATGACCTTCCTGGCCAATTTTAATATATTAATATGGGCTCTACATATCCCTGCGTGAGTTTTTTCTATGACTTTCTTTACTTCTCTCTCGTCCAAGCACCTTAATTGAATGCCGTCAACCTGCCACTTATACAAGATTTCGTCTACTTTGATGAACTGACTAGCCAACTTTTGAATTATCCTTTAATCCTTCTTTGTTGCCTCTTCAGGGAACGTGGGATTCTCTAAATAATTCTGGACATCATAATACCATGGTTTTCTGTTAGATACATCTAAACATATAAGTTGTTCATTTTTAAAGCATGGCTTGGTTTAACTCGTGATTATTACTGGCCTCATAAATATCCCTTTAGAGTTATCCCACATAGATACCAGGGTTACCAAGGCATCTGCCAATTGGTTCTTATCCCATGGTACGTGCTTGAAGACATATGCCTTAAACTGACTACTCAATCTCCTTAGATATTCCATATAAGGCATCAATCTTTCCTCTCTAATGGACCAGTCTCCCTTTGCTTGGTGGATTACTAAGGATCAACCTATGAACACCTCGACAGTCTTTGCAAGGATGAGAATGTTTGGTTTCTTTCAAAATAAGGCATTTTAAAAAGGGACTTCAGTTTTGTTTCTAGTTGTGCACTATGAGTTACGAAAAGGGTTGTGATTAGTATTAAAAATTTTGGTTTTTTCAAATTAGAATGGCTACTATATTTGATTATCCTTTATCTATTTCTTGTCAACCATCACCTTAACCCTATTACAACCCAATTATGACCTAAGTGATTCTAAGTTGATTTTGAGTTGTTTAACTGAGATAACCTTTGAGTTTCAGTACTAAAGGAGAGGCTTATGATATTTCTAGAGTTTCAAGTGTGAAACCATTGGTAAACTTAAGTGTACATTCAATATAAGCTTGGTTATGTAATTGCATTAGCATTTTGTTTTAAAATTATTTAAAATATTTTGGTGTTGCACACGCACAAGGAAGCTAACTCATATTGTCTTGATTGAAGATCATTCTACTTAAGATTCTGTTAAGTGCTCTTATTGATCATTAAACTTACTTTTGAAATGATTTATTCTTGCTTAAAGTTTGATAATTTTGAAGGATTGGTTTGTTCAAGTTTGCTTGGGGGCAAGCAAAGGCTAAGTGTGGGATATTTTATAAGTGTGAATTTTAGTATGTTTTTAATATGTTTTTAATATGCTTAATATGTTAATTTAGTAATATTTAGGTTAATTCAATGTTTAATTTTATAAATTTGCAATTTAATGTCTTAATTGAGAAATTTGATGCTTTTAGGTGCTTATTTGAAGAAAAAAGAAGTTTGGAGGGGCTAAAGCATAATTTTAACAAATCAAGATGTTTAACGTAAGTCTAGGAGGGCACCACTCAATGGAGTGATATTTTCACTCTACCAAGTGGCTTAAAGAAGCAAAAGAGGAAGCCTTTTTATCAATCCAGAGGAACAACACTCGGTAGAGTGATATTTTCACTCTACTAAGTGACTAAATCTCACTCAGTGGAGTGATGTTATCACTCCACCAAGTGACTAAATCTCACTCGGGGGAGTGATTTTATCACTCTACCAAGTGACTAAATCTCACTTGGTAGAGTGATGTTATCCCTCTACCAAGTGTCTAAACCTCACTCAGTGGGATGGAATCTCAAGCCCAGTCTTTGTTACCAAATTAAACTCTGCTTCTTGCCAGTTTGGGAATTCTTATTAATTGGGAAGTCTTATGGTTTAGGAAGTTGAGAGGAGACAAATTTCTTCCTATTTGAAGGTTATAAAAGCACCAAGGGATGCAGGTCAGGTTTCTATTTGAAGGTTATATGAATTCTTATTAATATGCATCTAGTATACTTGCTAGACACCTATCAAGTTTCTAACCTAAGTGCAAAACTAAAACAAACTAATATGTTTAACTCATAACAAGCTCCCTCTAACTGATGTCTCTTAGTGCTTTTATAGCCTTCACATAGGAAGAAATTCATCTCCTCTCAACTTTCTAAACCAGAAGACTTCCTAATTAATAAGAATTCCCAAACTGGCAAGAAGTAGAGTTTAATATGGTAACAAAGACTGGGTTTGAGATTCCATCCCACCAAGTGAGATTTAGTCACTTGGTAGAGTGATAACATCACTCCATTGAGTGAGATTTAGTCACTTGGTAGAGTGATAACATCACTCGACCAAGTGAGATTTAGTCATTTGGTAGAGTGAAAATATCACTCCACCGAGTCTCTAGATTGATAAAAAGTCTTCCTCTTTTGCTTCTTTAAGCCATTTGGAAGAGTGAAAATATCACTCCACCAAGTGGTATCCTCCTGGACTTATGTTAAACATCTTGATTTGTTAAAATTATGCTTTAGCCCCTCCAAACTCCTCTTTTCTTCAAATGAGCACCTAAAAGCATCAAATTTCTCAATTAAGACCTCAAATTGCAAATTTACAAAATTAAACATTGAATTGACCTAAATATTATTGAATTAACATATTAAGCACATTAAAAACATTCTAAAATTCACACTTATCAGTCTTTGCTCCCAATACTATCGAGGCTTCCACCCCATATATATAAGTTTCGTACTCAACTTTATTGTTGGTCACTTTAAACCCTAATTTCTTGGCTAAGGGGAGCTTTTTGCCAATAGGCATGACGAGGATGACCCCTGCTCCAACTTCATTATTATTTGTAGCCCCATCAAAATATATATGCCAATCTTAGACTGTTATGGTGTTTATGCTTTCATCTTATATTCGACTTGATCCCCCTCCGGCGGATGTTTAGTAAGAAACTCTACAACTGCCCTTCCTTTGATAATCTTTTTGGTCATATATATAATCCACTTCAAATTCTTGCAAGAGCAATAGCCACCTTCCCATTTTTCCTATTAGGGATAGTGCTGATTGAAGGTATTTGAGTGGGTTATGGTTAGCCATTGCTTGAATCTTATAGGAATGGAAATAGTGTCTTACCTTCTTTGAGGCCCATATCACCGCTAAGAAAATCTTCTTAACATCTGCATACTTGGTCTTGTATGGTAGGAACTTCTTGCTCAAGTAGTACACAGCAAACTTTGCTTTGGTGTCATCCTCTTGAGCCAATATGGCTCCTACTAAATCCTGCTCAACTACTATGTACAGGATTAAAGGCTTTAATAGTCTGGGCATCTAAAAAACTAGAAGATGTAACAAGTATTTCTTAATAGTGTCAAAGGCCTTTTGATAATTGTCATTTCACTTGACCGGCTGATCCTTTGTCAGAAGTTTAAAAATTGGCTCATATATAGAGGTGAGCTTGGTGATAAACCGACTGATGTACTTAATCCATTCTAAAAACCATATGATCTCTTTTTCCTTTTTATGGCACAGTTATCTCCCAAATGGCTTTTACCTTATTTGAATTCACTTCAATCCCCTTCTGGCTGATGACATGCCTCAGTAATTCACTTGATGTCACTCCAAACACACACTTTTTTGGATTTTGATGGAGGTTGTACTTATTGATCTGCTGGAAAAACTTCTATAGAGTCTCAAAATGTCCTTCCCTTATAACTGACTTGATCATCATGTCATCAATATATACTTCGACTTCTTTATGGATCAAATTACCGAGAATCTTAGTAGCCATTCACTGATAGGTAGCTCCTGCATTTTTCAATCTGAACTATATGACTTTTTATGCATAAATTTCCCATTTAGTAATGAAGGCAGTCTTTACCCGATTTACTATCCTGTTTAAGATCTTATTATACCCCTTATACCCATTAACAAAACTATACATCATGCACTTCACTGCACTATTGAAACAAAACTATGTGGAGGAGTGGAAAGTCATCTTTTAGACATACTTGGCAATAGGAACGACATTGGCTAGCCAAGTAGGATACTGAACCTCGACCAAGAACTTTGCCTCAACCTGCCTTTTGACCTCTTCTTTCTCCTTTTCTGCACATTTTGGCCTAAGCCTTTAAAGTTTCTATTTTACAGGCTTACTATCTAGATATGTTGGAATGGCATGCTCTGTAACTTCTTTATCAATTTTGGGCCTATCTTCGTAGGTCTAAGAAAAAACCTTTTCATATTTTCTTAATATTCTATCAAATTTTGCCCACTCTTCAGGAATTATGTCGTTCAATTAAGAAATCCTTAGCGTTATTTTGGGTCATGATTATGATCATACATGGTACAATCCAATGGGATATCACACAAATAAGCAAAGTTATACATCTTATTAACTTGAGCAGAAAAAGTTACATCATCACAAAATAATTTAGGAATGTAAATCACATTAGTAAAAGAATCATCTTCTAAATTAGGGATGGCTGATGCAGTAGCAAATGCCTCTCTTCCTTTTGATTGTATCTCCTTCTCAAACACTGCAACCTCATACTCAATCTTTTCTTTTCCTTTAGCTTTGTTGGCGAGTAATTCTAGCATTAGCACCTACTTTGGGTGACCCAAATCCAAATCGGCAAGGTTGATCATAACCTCTTCATCCTAGAACCCTAGTACCAGCTTAAAGGTTCCAGCTAACTAATTGAAGATGTTATCAAAGATCTCAAATCTAGGGACAACCTCTCTTTAAATCACCATAGGTTCAGCCTCTCCACAGTACTTGCATTCTTTAGATTCTAGCACAAAGCTTTCCAAGATATGAGGAACCTCTCCCAACAGTGGGTCAAGTTGCTTCTCATTCTTACAGTAGCCCAAACCCTTCCTATCCATCTAACCAATTGAAGCAATGGGTACAGGGGTCCCCTAAAAATTTTTTCCCCAAGCCAGTACCTAGCAAATAAGTCATTTTCTTCATCATATTAACAACCTGAGGGTCGATGAAATCTATTTTTTCTTCCTCAGCACCAATCCTAGCTACATAAAAGCCATTGAATGGTTAATTAACTATGCTTAGAGTAGAGACTGAATTCTTTCTTGCTACCTTGATAGTGACCATGCCACCTTCGTGCAAAATTCAGACCATCTATTGTAGGGTGGAAAGAACCCCTCCCATTTTGTGGAACCAATGTCTCCCCAGTAATAGAGAGAAATTAGTTGGTATTTGTAACACTGCAAACTCTACCTCTATTTCATTAGGCCCCATCTTCACTACTACTTTAAAAGTGCTTATATCTTGCCTCTTAGAGTTATCGTAGGTTGCTATAGTAAGTCGAGACTTAGTGAGCATGGTCTCTTTAATACCATAGGTCGCCATCACTGTAAATGGATATACATTGATAAAAGAGCCATCATCCACCATTATACATGTTTGCCATTCACCTTAGCCCTAATGTACAAAGGGTGGTTATGCTCTTATCCTTTCAAAGGTAGATCTGCATTAGTGAACACAATCATTTCCTTAGAATTTCATTTCAGCATTTCTAGCAACTCAAAAGGAGATATGGTAATAGCAACAATTGATCCACACAAAGCCTCCACCAATTTTTACATGTGGGAAGGCAATTGTCTTAGCAAATCCCAGACCGAAATCTAAAAAGGTGTCTTCTTAAGTTGCTTCAGAATTTCCTTTCTTCTGCAGTCGCAGTTGGCTCCTGCTGCCTCTCAAACTCAAGCATAACTCTATCACTTTTAGTGATGCATGAACCACCTTTTTATTTGCCACTTCCTTCTCATCTTTATCAATTTCCCATAGGTCCATTGGCTCTTCTCTAGCCTTAATTGAGCCTGTTTCAGTCTGTATCCTATATATCTACCAGTTGAATTAATTCCCTTACTTCTATTGATTTCTCTTCGTTTGCATCTAAATTTTCATCATTTCTCTGAGCTTTGCGAGTGATAGCTAGATACTCAATACCATACGAATTTTTAAGAACATACCATTCTGGAAATCCAAATCCAACCATGAACACTAGTGGTGGCAAGGCTTGGTAAGCCTCCTTCTTCTTAGCTCTCTTCTCCAAATCAGGTATCTGTTAAGAATCAATCAAATCTCGGATACTGTCCCTCAAGGTACAATAATAATCAATCTCATACCCTGTATGTTAGTCGAAGGCCTAATACCAATCAGATCTGTGCCCTAGCTAAGCCAGACTTTTGGCGGGCTTAGATGGTAATGCCTGTAACTTGCCCTCATTTATCAACCTACTAAGGCACCAGGATAGTGATTTCCCTAAATTAATCAAAGTAACGCCATTGGTTGATCCCTGCGACTGACACTTTTGCAATTCTTCCACTATTACCTTTACCACTGCTACTATTACCAGCACTCTTACCTAGCCTGAGCTTCTAAAACCTTATTTGTTGTTACTATAACCCCCACTATTTGAACTCACAACACTAGCCCTCTTCGCCAGATATTCTCCCTTAGCTTCAATCACTATGTCTTTTAGGGACTCCCAGCCCTTTAATTCCTTTATTTTGAGACCCTCTTTCAAGTAAGAACTAGCATGTTGAATGAACAATTAAATCTTGTCTTGTGTGTCAAGCTTTCTTTTCATTTCCATCACTCTGTTCCTCTATCAATTCAGATACTTGTGCAAGAACTCTCCAAATTTCTACTATAATAATTCCAAATCTTTCAAAGTGACCTCCATACAGGTGCTACAATTATACTACTTAAAGAACTCCTTCGTTAATCACTTACAATCTTTCTTGGCCTTTCTCTCCAAACTATGATACCAGTAACAGTGGGGCCCACTAGGTTAAGATAGAAGAAATCAAATTTTTACCTTTTGGTAAGGGTAGTCCTTTTTATAAGCAAAACATATTGTTTGATGTATGCTAGTGGGTCAGATGTACCATCAAACTTCATCAAATTATCCATCTTAACATGGCTATGCAAAGCATCTTCACTTTCCAAATCAATATCCTCAGGACTGACTCCCGTTCCAACTGATAAAATCCTAGTCAAAGCCTTGAATTTCTCTTCCATCTTTTTCATAACAAGCTTTTCCTCCTTTGAGATAATATTCTTCAACACTTAGAAGGCTCATAATTTCTCCCCCTCATCAGTTACAAAGTCACATTTAGGACCACATTAAGTAACATCTCCTTCCACTCCTCATATAACCATATGCCTAAAATCAACTACTAATGGAGGGGTCATGAGAGCTATTGTTGGAATCCCCCGAACAATAGTCGGTTCGCCCTGGCGATAACTAGCACAACTAGCTAATCTGTAATTCAAGATCACCCATCCTTTTATCCATATCTTAAGAATCGTAGGAACCAACAAGGCAAGTAATATCATATATGATTTCCCTTTCTGACTGTCCTAAATATCCTTCTAAAAATTCTTCTGATAAACTATTTATTCCTCACTCAGATCCCAATTTTAAACTCTGTCTTAACACTAACTCTTCTATTTTCTCAAAAAACCATTCCTTAACCAACCAACTATCCAATCCCTAAAACCACCTGGGTGATGATGGCACTATTATAGCTACCAAAATAGGGTTGTTAGCATGATGCATGAGTAGATGCATGATCATAAAATGCAGCATCAACAACCATATGCAAGAATTCTCTCTACCTTATTTCTCCCACTCACATGGTCAAAGTATTCTTCCTATATGGGTTTAATCCATGGGTTAACAGGGGACCCTAATGAATACGTATGATGCTCGATGAAAATCTGTTAGCATAACACCTCTTAAGGAAAGCAATCAAAAAAGTTTAGATAAATGCATATCCAAGTGACCCAAGAAAATCAACATTGGGCTTAACGAGGCATGATAGCCGTTGATAAGTGAACATCTGGACTTATTCAAGTATACTTAATACACAAGGATCCACATCACAAGCAATGCAAAATTATTACGGACATCTTAGTGGAGGTTTTTGTGTCACTACACAGGCTTTTGGTCCCGATACTCAATTACAAGGCTACCCAAGCATGGTCTCTACCAACAGGTCTAGCTCATCAGTAGCATAATGACCAATCGAATCACAATTCAATATACCAAAAGGTACTAGACTTGGGCTGGTAATTATCCCTAACACTATCCTCGGTTGAGTGAATGATAAGGGAGTGCTTCAAAAACGCATCGGGGTCAGAAAACTGGGATGCCTAACTTATTCTAAGGCTCTAGCATGATTCTAATGCAATTTTGAAAAGAGATAAAATTTCTTAACCAAAAGCTTTTTTATGTCACATAAATCAAAAGTAGTTTTGGAGTGAAGTCTTGATGTATCCTAAGTAAAGTTTCCAATGTGACGCACGCTCTTTTTACTTATTACTCGAATCACCCCTAGAACCAAGGGATTATCAAGCTCAATGAAGGAAACCTTTGACTTTTAATGGTTTAATCCCACTGTTAGGATCCAACTAGGTTGTGGCTTCCTCACCCGAGCTAACCAATCGTTTCATAATAGGAAAAGGACTCTACCTGATTTGCTAAATCTCAAACCCAGTAAGGCATGGGATAGCATCTCGAGATGTCTTTATCTCATCGCTGATGATCGATAGCTATGAGGCATTTGTTGGGCACCACAAGGCAGATTGTAAAAAGTTGCTACCTAATGGAATATTAGAAAAGGGGTGTTTTGACCTTGTAAAGCCAAAAATCCAGAAATGGTTCAAAACTCCGCTCTTATTTTTACATTTGATAAATGTAACATAATGGTTTTTAGATGAATTATATTATCTCTTTTATTACATGTAAGATTAGAGAAAATACAGAAATTAAAGATGCACCCAAGCACGTAGAAAAATGATCAATCATGGCATAAAATGACTTTTAAGCCCCTGATCGAGAATATTTTCCATTATTCGACCCTTTGCTTCCCTCAAGTGCTCGAGATAAGCACAAAAACATTTTAAAATATTTTTCAAAAAATGTATCAACATAGAAAATACCTTGTAACCCTTAATCCGCTATCTCTTAAGGAGCAGTTTTCCTTATTAGGTAACCCTGACAAAAGCCTCCTTAAGACCCAATTTCTGCACAAAGACATTCAAAGAACATGTGCTTAGGATGGGTCTTGTTTGCATTGATGATTGATAACGATGTTTAATGATGATGTTTTAACACTATTGAGCTCAATAATGATATGTTTCCTAACTTTATTATTCTTATTCATTATGTTTACATATACATGACTGTTTGAATAGGAAATTTATATGTATTTTTAGAACAAGTATGTGGATTGTATGTTGTTTATATAATAACTTATGAACCTAACATAATAAGTTCTTAATGTAGTGGTATATGGAAGGGAGCATATGACTATATTGTGTATGACCACCATAACCCATATTATTTAATTTGTTATGTTACGGTTCTTATAATGTTAATGGTTTATAAGATTTTATTTTTTCTAGCCATATGTTATACTTATAAATGTAATGATGAAATATCTAGCCAAGTGGGAGAATGTAAAAAATATGGCCTGATGTTATGGTCTATATTTTTTCTAAGCCCATATTTTTCTAATTTAATAGTATACTAAATCTTGATTGTTAATTTATTATTTAATAGACGTACAAGATTTAATGTTAATAGGTATATAAACTAGTTCTCTCTTCACCCTAATAAAGTATGCAGACTAAACAAAATATAGAAAAAAAACATATTTTGACTAACCATTAAGCCACTGCTACAAAAAAAAGGGTTAAGGGAAAAAACTAGTTCGACTAATTCATGATTATTGAAAGCTCTGCACATCATGTCAAATTTCGTTCAAGGTAAGTGATTTATTCACTCTATCCATGTGATTATTATTATATTCAATATTCGAATGGCAATGAATGTTTATGAATGATTTATGTGTTGAAAATTAAATCTTAATTTTGATAATTTACAATTGGAGGAAGTCAGTTTTATTGATAACTGATGTAGTAGATTCAGTGATGTCATGAAAGGGGTAGGGGTTATGGATGGAATTGATAGTGAATAACTTACATCCTAAAAGGTGATTGGTGAGGGAGGAGAAATGACATCCAGTCTACATGTTGCCAACAATAAAACTGTGATAAAGACAACAAAAGACTACAAAGGAAACCTTAGGGGAGTTTTTGGTTGACTAAACCTTTTGAGACTGATAGCATGTGAAAAAAATTGAATAATGTAATACAAAACTAATATATAGACACTCTAACTTATCTCTAATATTTATGTTGACACCGATACTCCATACTATAGAACCTATTAAACCCCCAAAATTTTGGGTATTAATAAGCACTAAAACGTCTTAATGTTGGAAAGATAGTTGCATAAAAATCACTCGCTGCCAATGTGTGATCTATTATCATAATTGACCAACACATAGGCACACCTTTCTCCTTTTTTTTTCAAAATGTTATTCATCATCTCCTTTTTTATATCTCCTTTCTAATTCTAATCTTGTATTTTTTTACCCGACTTAAACACTAAGCCAACACAACCATAAACTCACTTCTTACCACTGAGCTGCACTCATCAACTCTCTTTAGATCTCCTGGCAGTAGAGATCTCTAGATCTCATGGTCTCTAAATAACTAAAGATAGTCATCAATAAACCCAATCATAAAATTTCACTTTAATCCCATTTTTCCTCATTATAAACAAACAATTTTAACTACCCAATTTAATTATCTGAAAAGTATGCATTTTTTCCTCAATTCTTTTCTCATGAAGACTCTAGTCTCTCTTTTTATCTTCTTTCTCTCTAATCTCCATCCACTCTTTCACGCCCTTCTCCCCTACCAATAACCACCTAATTAACTAAGCCTTATGACAACTCATCCAGTTCTAACTCCCTACTCCTCTCTGCTACTTAAATAATTTCACTCATTAATAGAAATTTGATTCCCAATTAACCCTTAATCTATAACACTACTAGGCTTTTTAAGAAACTTTCTGAGTATGTGTTTGAGATCAATGATATAGGAACCCATATGGTACATATTTATTTTCTCCTTTTTGCCTGATGATGGATTCTTTAAATCAAATAAGTTATCAAGCAAGATCTATTTTAGCAGTCAAATTAGGTACCAAAATAGAGGGGCTAGTAAAGGAGTTGGCCCTAATTTTAGTTATTGCTTTAATTGTTAATTTAAATATGACATGGGAATTTCAATAAAGGACTCTTAATGTTATATTTTATAAGCAGATAAATTGTATTTCTATTCTATTTTAATTGTGTAAATGTTTGGTTATTCTCATGGTAATCGTGTGGAATTGGAGTTGAATTGAATTGGGTTTGCTTCTTCTTTATGAATGAAATAATAATTCAATGTGTTCTTGTTGCAATCTTTTTGGAAATCTTTTGAATGTATATGATATATTGTCATGGATTTATTAGATTGATATATCAAATTGTTTCCATTTTCTCCTTTTTAACTAATTCATTTTGTCATGGGTATTTTTAGGACAGGGAGTTGTGAAATTTTCCAAGTTAATTATCTATTGCATTTGCTTTTGCTCTTCTCCTCGCTAAAGAAGAATAGAGAGATAGATAGAGAAAATGAAGGGATAAGGGAAAGACAGAGAGTTTCACACGCTCAAGTTGTTTTGAGTATTAGACACATTGCCAAGTCAACATGTGAGGACCCAATCATGGTCCTAACAGGATTATAGTTAATTAATCAGGATTAAGATTTAATAAGGCAAAATTAGATTATTTTGCATTAATGAAGTTAAGTCATATAAAAGGTATGATGCTAATTATACACATGTGTATTGGAGTGTAGCTAAAATAGTAAGGAAGGATATAATTGAATTAAATTAAAAGTCTTGGGGCCAAAGTATAAGGAATGGAAATTTAGAAGATTATTATGTATAAGGGCATTGTGCGAATTTCCCTTGGTGAGATATTTATCCCGCTATAAATTAGGGTTTGGGAGAGATGGAGATCGGCATTTTAAAGGCTCTCTCTCTCTCTCAAAAATTACGATTTGGAGATGGATGTTAGGGTTTGGGAGTTAACATGAAGGTAATGTTTTCCCTTTAAGATGCCTTCTTTCTTTTCTTTTAATTTGTGGTTTCTTTGCTGATGAGAGATTACAAGATCTTGTTGTCATCATGTGTAAG
This sequence comes from Excoecaria agallocha, assembly GCA_037975025.1. Taxonomy (NCBI): domain Eukaryota; kingdom Viridiplantae; phylum Streptophyta; class Magnoliopsida; order Malpighiales; family Euphorbiaceae; genus Excoecaria; species Excoecaria agallocha. Next base: position 8,800,106 of record CM075820.1, read on the forward strand.
GAAATGAGAGAGAAGCATGTAAATCAAGTGAAAAAGAATAAAGGAATCATGTGTAAAGGAGGTGAAGCTTGATTTTGAGGTACGGGATTTATTTGGAAAAGTTACTATATACATTTCCCATCTCTTGTTGTATGTATTTTCTTTGTGAGATTAAGGGTTAATCTAGTAGGTGTTGATGATTAGAACATGATCAGTAACTTAAATGGTCATTTAAGTAAGTTTAAAGGTGAGATTTGTGATTTAAATGCACGCTCTGGTTAATCGGGGTCTCTGAGTTTCGTGGCATTCCTCCCCAGACTTGGCCACGTGTGTGCTTCTTCTTCAAAACACATGGCCATGTGTGTTTCTTCTTCAAAACACATGACCACGTGTGTGTTTGAAGAAGAAAACACACAGCCACGTGTGTTTCTTCTTCCAAAACCCATGGCCACACACTCTTTTGTTCATAAAACACGTGGCCACGTGTGTGTTTCCTCTTGGAAACACATGGCCACGTGTGTGACACGACTAACAGACCTATCTGGACTATTTTACTTATATTGCGCTAGAGAACTCCAAATTGAGTGATTATTTTGCGTCTGGAAATAGACTTCCATACCTATATTTCATATGAAGAAACTAAGTCCTAAATCTATCTCTAAATAGGCCATATTTCAGCTTCAATTTACGACCAGTTTGCTGCCCAGTCACTAGGACCAGACCTTAGTGTTTTGTAAATATCTGGAAATATAGGAATGATATAAAGATTCTTTTAGATGTTTTAGAAACTAGAAACATAATGGAACAAGTTTGTAGAAGACCATATTTGCTAAAAATTCCTTTTGGCTAGTCAAAAATCATTTACAAGTTGAACTCAGAAAACTGCCTATGATTATTCACGACTAGTAACGCCGATCATGACTCGTGACATAGGTTACTCGTGAACAAGTGCACAAGTCATGAAGTTTGTTCCCTTTCACGAGTAGTGACACCCCTCATGACTCGTACACTTCTCTACTTCACCCAAACATAATTTTTAAGCCCTATAGTGTCACTAAAGCTGGTCTAAAACCTTTTTAAGTAACTTTGAAGCATTTTCAGCATAAAATAAGGATAAGTTATGACACTAAACATGATTAAATGAAACATTATATGAGAATAAAGTTAGTAAATGAATAATAATGTTAGAATACATGAAAACGATTATTTGAATTTGATGGTATTATAAAGATTATACCCATGTGATTTGGCTTTGCCCAAAAATATTGCACATTGATATTTCTCTACAATGATATGAGAACATTATGATATAAGCTAGAGATAATAAGAGTATAGTCGCAAGGTTGCATGACTAAGTAAAAGGAAGGGAACATCACCTGCTATGTTAAATTATGAAATCATAGAAGCTTGGTTATACTCCAAGTCACAAGAAGAATTAATGATTAGCAGTAATGTATAATAATCTGCTCATTGTTTGTTCATGCCTATAATACAATATGATTAGCACAAGAGCATCCATAGTGTGTTAACGAATAAGATGAAATGACCTCATGCAACTTACCTAAGCATAAAATGTTATAAGATGAAATAAATTACAAGTAAGATGATTGAAGTATATACGACTATGTTAAAGTGTATAACTTGTTGTTTCTACTCTAGTAAACCTTGATGTAAAAGATTCTACTCATCTGTTATTCATACCCTGTGATGTAAAATGAAAGTTACAAGTCTTTAAGTAATGTTCTCATGATTAAGATGATATAATCTTATACAACTCACCTAGCAAATAATGTTATAAAATAGAAAGTACAAATAAGATGATCATGTTTTATGTGATAATGTTAAGGTAGATAGTTTGTTTCCTATATAATAGACTATAAGAGTAAGCAAAAAGGGCTAAAGATGAATAAGTGTTGACTTTAAGCTATAAGAGAACCTATTTATCCTATGATATGGATCATGAATGTTTGAATGATGCTATTTATGATTATGTTGTAAGGCGATTAATTATGAGAATAGGAAAACTACTCAAGGCAAGCAGTAACAAGGTATGTTATTGAGAACTATTTATGAGTTATGTAAGTTTTATAGGGTATACTTGATTCGAGCTTGCTATGATGAGTAGCTTGGCTTAATATGTATATGTACGAGTGTATGTGGATACGCACAATGCTAATCATGAAAGATGACATGTTATTATTGTTTGCATAAGCACATAACTATCATGATATGAATGAAAGAAAACGGATGCAAGCATACAATCATATGATATGCATTCTTTTATGAAAAGTGACTTTAAGCCAAATGATGAGCTAAGTAAAGAAGAATATGTTAAATTAAAGATGTCTTAAAAAGTTAAGCCTGTGAGTCTTAGTTCAGTTGTGGATTAGATAGGCATGCCTAGAGGGATACAATTGCAGCTACTATAGTTGACCCCGTTTGGGTCTTGTTCCTTAATGGAACCATCATTTGACCTCGTTTGGTTCTATAGTTTGTTCCTTACTGGAACCATTGCTTGACCCGGTTTAGGTCCATTGTTTGATATCTTCGGATATTCATAGTTTGATACCTTCGGGTATCCATTGCTCCTGTTATCCACCTTTCGAACTAGTACTTAGATAGGCTATTAAAGATGTAAATGGTACAAGAAATAAAGTAACGTATGTATCGATTGCATCACTTAAATATATATATTGGAATCATGATAATGATATATTCTATTGCTTTACTCTAAATTATAGTTAGCTATAAACTATTATTATGAAATGAAATGCCATGTTATGTATTACTTGATTGTGATGTCTTACATCAACCATGAGAAAGGTTGCCGTGTGACTGCCAGTGTAAGTTGGTTTCACGTTGAATAGTTGGGTTGCATAGGCCACAAGCTTGCAAGATTGAATTAAACGTTATATGAACTATGACATGCATAATAACATTCATGTATGGGAAAATTAGAAATATTTACATGTGGTATGGAGACAGTGTCAGTTAATCATGAGGTGTAATACCTATTCGTTGGAATGGCATGCAAGTTTGTATGTATATGAACATTTATATTTATGTACGTGTATATGTATAATTCTAATATAAATCAAAGTGCAAAGCATGATATGATATTAATCTGTATGATGTTTAAAGTGCCATGATAATATAGCATTAAGGAAGACATGTGTGGAATCTCGAACAAAAATGATAAGTTTGTATATATGTAATGAAATCATGCCTAGCAATATCTTTTGCAAATTTTATATAACATGAGCACTTCCTTTTGGCTATGAATAAATGTTAAATGCACATGTTAGGTAACCAAATTGGTTAATGGTATTAAGATGAAGGTTGTACGAATATAACGACAATATCAGTATTCTTGAATAGAAGAATTATAAGATGCATGAATCTTCTAGGTAATAAGAGAGGGTTAAAGATGATTGTTAACTAACAAGTTTCAGGGATAAGATAGGTTTATACAATGCTTTCGGATTAAGCAATGATGGCATCAATGGTTAAGGTTGAAAACTCGTCGGAATGTCCATTGTGGCAAGTTAAATAATATAATCTCATATGTTATCTTATGTTATTGTGATAGCTATTTTGGTTTGATGAAGAAAATTGTATGAGCTTGTCCATAGTTTTGTTCCCCACTAAGCTTTATAGCTTAGCACGAGTTTGTTTATCCATGTAGGTTTCAGAATTAGCTCAAGAAGATCAGACACGATGCAGTTGCCTTGAGGATATCAGGATACTTGAAGGCCATTTATGTTATGTTTATCTTATCTATAAGCTTAATTATCTTATTATGGCATGTAATGCTGGCCTGTCTTATTATTATTATTATTTCTGCATGACATTTACTAGGTTTATAATGATGATGATGATTGGTGATGATTGATGATTATCCATGGTTAAGGAAATAGGGTGTTACAGAACAAGTTTTGTTTATTAATATCCAAAAGTGGCTAACATAACAGTTCAAAATGTTATTTATACAGTATGAGTTACTTTCGTGAAATAAAAAAGTCTTTTATAATCCAGTCTTTGTCAAGGTATAAGTCCAATAACTATGAGTAAAATTAACTTACAATTCTCAAAAGGGATCCACTAGTGATGTTTCATCGTCCTATGTGATTTAATTCCTTATTTTTATGATCTTTTTTCTTTTTTTTTTTAGTGATTCCTTAATACCTTGTTTGGATCATGGTTTTTAATAAGGTGTAATGATATAATTTAATGACTTATTTGGGAAGATGAACTCTTTATAAGTATGGATTTTTATAGGTAATATATGGGTTGATTTTGTCCCAATTTTAGTAGTTTTACATGGCTTTCTAATTTTTTTCCCTTATCATTTTTATTTAATTTTGATAACTCTATTTATATTCCAATGTAACTAAGGGTGGGCATGAATTGGTTAACCAATCCATAGCCTATTTTTCAAGCCCAGTCCAATAAAGTTGGTTTTTCTAAATAAAAGTCTAAGTTTAGTCCATTAACAACTTGTTAATCTCTACATACGTACAATCAGTTAACCATTATCCATTGGTTAATTGTTAAAAATAAACATAAATTTCATATAAAAAAACATAAATTCATCCATAAGATTAAAATATAAATTTTCAAGTTTTAAATATAAAAAATAAGTTATTCAAATTTAATAACAATGCACTAAAATAAAATTACATAAATATTAATTAATCATTCATCTACTTTCTAATATTAAGGCAAATCTAGTATGGATACACATGCAAATTATCATATATATGTAGAAAATTATATATAAACTGGTTAACCAAGCACTTAAGTTCAAATCCAAGTTTATTAATCATAATTCTAAAAATTAATGTACACGAACACATCCACATCCAATTGAATTGGCTAACCAATAAAGTCAGTTTGAACTCAATTTTTTAAATTAGTTTAACAGTTTTTTGATTTTTTTTCTAGATGTAAATATAACCCTAATCTTTAATTTTTTTATTAAAATTATTTTGATTTTTTATATTTTTTAATTCTTTATTCTATAAAAAATCTATTAAATCATACCATATCACGCCATCTTTCCAAATACACTAATAATAAGGGTGAGCAAAAAAAATAAAAATTTTGACTAATAAAAAAATAGATCCGAAATCAAACTAATTTTTTAGATAAACAAATAGAAAATTTAGGTTTACAATTTTTACTTTTAAAAATCGGCAGTTAATATATATATATATATATATATATATATATATATATATATTTAAAATTTTACACTTAAATTTTTAATATTTTTATAATTTATAAATATTATGATATATTACTTTTTAAGATATTATATAATGCACATTTTCAGTAAATAAACATTAAAATTATCTTTTATTACTATTATTTATTCACTACTGTTGTGACCCTATCAAGTATACTAGATCGACAAGTACTAAAGGAAAGTATTTTTAAGACTCTAGAATATCGTACCCAAGAGATTATGTGTGTAAGTTAAGACAATTAATCGTATGCTAAAGAATTCCCAAAAGTTTTGATGACTGTGCTATAATTATCTAAAATGAAGACTTTAAATACTAAAATATGCAATGGAAAGAAATTAAATTTAAACTAGTAGTAATTCAAGTAAGAGCTAAATTATGAAAAATTAACATTTGTAAAAAAATCTATATAAGGGAACATTACTCGAGTTCACTCATCCACCCCATACCCAATGTGAATAAATTTAGATTAATGTAATATATGAACAAATTCGGGATAACCCTTTTAACCCAAACGTTCCATTCTGGAGCAAGCTATTCTAATTGTAAAACGTCCCATTCCGAAGTAAGCTTTACAACTAGCATAAGCACAAGTGTAACATCCTAAGTTCGGTTTGCTTTCCCATTTCGAAGCCAAACAACCCAAACTCATCTATTTCACTCCACACTCTAACCCTAAAACCATAAAATATTGCACATCTCGAGTCTCATTCCATCAAAAGCTCTCCAAAACACACAAAAGCTACACTTAACTGAGAATGGGATTAAATTATTAAATGCAAGCAAAATAAAGCAAAAAACACTAAAAAATTACATGAAAACTAGACTAGACTTAATCTAAAACTAAACATTGAATTGGAGCTATCAACTACCCCACACTTAGACCTTGCTTGCCCTCAAGCAAATGAATCATCCATAATTTTGAAAAGTCAAACTCCAATTCAAAATAAGAAAATTCAGAGAGGCTAGAGCAACACTCAGCAAAAGACACTCAGATGAAGAACTCAATCAAAAAGACTCAAACTAATCTACATAAAACAATTCCTTTTGTGTGTATGTTAGGCCAAAATAGATTTATATCTTTTCAAAACCAAAACTACTAGTGAACTCCAGCAATTAAATAATAGAAAAATATGACGATTTCGCAATTAAAACTCGGAACATTCATAAGCCTCTCCTTTAGCACCTAAACCACAAAGGTCATCTGCACTAAACAACTTAGAACAAAACAGGATCACCAAGTCTTACATTAAGGTTGTAATGGGGTGAAGGTGTTGGCTTCAACGAATTGATAAAGTCAGCAAGATAGAATCAGCCACACTACCCAAAAACAAATACCACCTAATTTTCTTAAGAAAAATAACTCTTCAAAGTTATGCCCTCTTGCTATCAACTGGGAAGATGAATTTCAGGACATGAGTTTTCAAAATCTCAAGAAGTAAAAGCTAAAATCTCCTAGCTCAACTAATCAACACTTCCATCAAATGCTAGGTACTCCACACTTATTTTTTATCGTATGAATTAAATGGCATTTTTGCAGCATATCCCTATTTTTTGAAATAAACCTTTATTTAATTATTGAAAGGAGTACTGAAAGCACTAATTCTTATCATCCATGTCCCAAAATTTTTCAAAAATTCAAGCTCACAAAGCCTTAAAATTTTTTAACTTCCCTTCACTTCTTAACTGACAAACAAACATTAAATCAAACCCAATATGCAATTTTCACTACCCAACCTAGAAGAGTCAATTCTAAAATGGGAAAGATAAAGACATCTAGGTTATATGGTTTGGCATTAGTGCACTAAAAAAATAAAACAAATAGTATGCTTTTAGCATATCAATTAAGCTCAAAGGGGCAAACAATGGCAAAATTTACCAAGGGTATGTCAAAAGTCATTTGAAAATTGGTTACCAAAGAAAGGCTGCCTAGGTCATATCCTAATCTTGCTTGAGTTGAATGTTCGTTTCGAAGGGTGATGAGGAAGATTCTAGCTATTCTAGAATTCCTTCACTCAATTGCTCTCACTCACTGGTTTTTTTTCATTAATTTCATAAAACTTAGCCTATTGTGCTCATTAAGTTAGAAATTGAATGCTCTATAATTAATCGAGATCAATTCAAAAGAGGATTTTCACTGAATATGCTACTGCTCTCCAACTACTCAAGCTTTCTAAACTAACAGTCCAAAAATCGAGTTTAAGTTGATTCAATTCAAGATTAACCGGTAGCTCAGTCCAATTGTGAAATAATTGACAACTCGACAAAAAAAATTATTCTAACTCAGAAGTTAAAAGGGAAAATTGTAATTAAAACAAAAAAGACTATTTAAATTAAAAGATAAAAATATAAACAATAATTGAACTTAGATTTAAAAGAGCTACTTTAATTTAAAACTAAAGATTCCCAAATTGTAAAACTTGCTAACACAATAAAATATTCAATTACAAAAAAATAAACTAAACAAAGTTATGGTTCAAAAAACTTCACAAAATTTCAATAGCTGAAACTCACTTTTAATTTTTTTCAAAAAAGAAACCTGCAGTACAAAATACTTCACCAAAATGTTACTTTCCTATAGTCAGCACTAATCAACCTTTACATAATTCAAAAAGTTTAAACAATTATCCATAAAATAATAATGTTCAACTACCACAATAACAACTCCCCTACCCCATACTTTAAAGCTTGCTGTCCTTAGTAAGAATCAACCAAAAATCAACAAAAAGAGTTCAGTGGGGCAAAAGTAACTCCCTGCATCAAGTATAAGGTGGGGCAGGCTAATCAAACCTGAAAGTTAAAGCAGCCAAAGTATCAATAATTTATTGTTGTTGCTGTTTGAATTCCTGTTGGTTAGCAGCCAGAGTATCCATTCACACGATAAGTGTAGTGTACTAAGCAGATGAAAGGGTCACAGCGCCTTGATCAGGGGCAAGAGGAGGATTACATAAACTTCTCTCCATCTTTTTTAAGTATTCCTCTCAGTCAATCAATCAAAATCCATGCTCGATAGCTTCATCCTTCATGAGAATTTTTGTATTCTTCAGCATCTTATAGTCAACATAAGCAACTGCAGGAAGGGCATTTTTCTCCTCATCCAATAGGTGCCCAAAATACTTAGCAATCATGGTAACCTAGACACCCAAATAGATCTTTTTTATTTTTGTTGGTTGCTGCTGGATTTCTTGAAGCTTGTTCCACCAATGATAAGCTCCACTAATTCGGTAGTGCCTGACCATGCAAGAATGGATAACCACCTAAAGGAGATTGATTTGACCTGTACTCTGCACATGAGATATAAAGGACATAGAGAAAAATCGATGTAAAATTCGAAAAGCATGATCCTTCAGCAAGTGGGATTTTGTGGTCCCAGACACATATGGGCCTCCAATGATAGGATCCTTAATATCCTCCCAAGCAACATCTTTTGTGTACTCTTCATAAGCCAAAATTCCATCAGGTGAAAATCCCAAAACCTCAGTGATTTTTGCCAAGATTACCTCATAAAACTTGCCTTTTAGGTAAAAGGTAACCATATATGGGGCCTCACTATGCCCAAAGTGAAACTAGACTGTGGCTAGAAAGTCTCTAGTCAAATTGGGGTAAACCAAGTCCCTACAGACGAAAATTTTCTCCCACTCAATAGCTACTATGTGGTTTTTTATCTCCTCATTAACTCCCAGCTTCTCTAACAAACTCATATCTAGGTAGGCAGAAGGGAGATACTCGCAATTAGAGAAAATTTGGTAATTGAGTTTCATTTTCTTAGGCACCCATCCTGGCACCTTAGGTACTTTCTTTTTTTTGTCTCTACTGCACAGGAGCTGGGGGAGGTGGCCGACTAGCCTCAGCCTGGTCTTCAAGAGGTAAAGGTTGGCTGGAGATGGGCAAAATTGCTTAAGTTAGAAAGGATGAAGGGTTGGAAACACTGGTTTGTTTAGGTGCCACTATCAACAACAACAATTAAAATGAAGTTAAAATTTTGCAAACATTAAAGAAAAGCATCAAATACTTCTTACACAAAAGAAGCTGCAATAGACTAAGATAAATAAGTACACAATCAAGAGGAAATCTTAATATGCTGGCAGCATACACTCATAAATTAAACACCATTCAAACAAACCCAAAAGGGAACAAGCAATTCAATTCAAGGAAATGATTGATGTCAGCAATAAAGTGCAATAAAATTGTAGCATGCCCCAAAAGAAAACTAAAGATGCATCCGCAACAATCTTACAATTCGAATTGATTACCCAAATGACAAAACAAACTTAATTTCTAAACTTTAAACTAACAGCAGCAATTGTTACCCAAAAAGAACCCTCCAGAAATGTAAAAAGCACCACCTAATAACAATGTATAACATAAGATGCTTGATAATAAAACCCGTTGTTAGTGCTAAATTCGCAAGCGCACGGTTCACTGATTATAGTACTTAAGATATCATTCCCACGAGGATCATATTGGTTATCACACACTACTACTTGATTTTAATCTTGTTTACAATAAATCATTAATTTTATTGTTAAATTAAACTAATAATTTTATACTAAACTACTAATTAATCCTAATTTAATGATGGTCAAAGAAGACAAATACAAATAATGATGTAAAAATTACAATATTAAACTTAATATTATTCTTTTGATTGAAAGGTAACCTTTATAATGCAAGCCAAGTTGAAATAAGGTTCTAAATCATTCTCTCAAACTGAAATATAATGCCTAAAATATGCAAATATAACTTCTAACCCTTAACTCTCGTTAATGAATTAGATTGTCATACTTACAAATTTTAAGAATAAATACCAACCTATAGCAACTATCTTAACATCCCAATCTCTCTAGCGATGTTTCGATAATGAATTCCTAATAGATGTAAATAAGGATCAATCTCTCGATCTATACTCTTACTAATGAACATTCAATTACTTAAATGCAAATAATACTATTAAGAAATTCTGCACTAAAGATTACTTGTAATAATAAGAATAAGCAAATATTAACAAAGTTGTTCAAGTTTCTAATAGACATCATTCCAAGATTTACAAAGAAGAATAGACAATTGAAAGATAAATAAGAAGATGATCTCTCAATCTTCTTACTCATAAATGATTTCTTCTCCTTCTTTGATCTTTATCTTCCCTTTAAAATATAAAATTAATCACTCTCTATTTCTCATTTATCATCAAGAATTATTTCCTAACTCTCATTTTTTCCTCTCTTATCTTTATTGCATTTATAGACTCCTTGCCAAATATTTCATCTCTTTAAACATCCTTCTAGAGGTACACAACCCTTGGTGAAAAGTCATGCCTCTTTAAAATTTAATTTGAAATTTGAATTGCATAACCACCATTTATATTTATAACTTCCTTGTCAAGCATTGTGACCCTTCAAGTATCCTTCCATAGCAACATAACTCTTCAAGTACCCCTCTAGAAGTACAAATCATTTGGTGAAGGGTAGTGTCCTTTTGAAGTGCCTTTTGAAAAATAACTACCCAATGTCCTTATTTGTCGCACCCGCAACAAGACATGGAGCTTCAAATGTTGACTTTCTTTTGGTTTAACTTTTATTTTCTTCTTCCTTGCTTTGTCATGCTTGTGACTCCACCGCGACCGAAACTTTACTTTCTTGCTCAATTGCTGCCTTTTTCTCCATTATTTCTTCACTTTACTCCTAAACAAACACAAAACACATAAAAACATAAAAGATACCGCATTTCATAGATAAATAACTAAAAATTAAATACTTACACAACAATTATAAACATAAAATACTACTTTAATATGAGCTATATGGCTCACATAAATTCCCTACACTTAAACATTTGCTTGTCCTCAAGCAAAAACTTAAAATGCAAGAACACAAAACACATCAACAACAAAAAAACAACATTGAGCTTTATACCTTATAGATACTTGGTAACAACTGAAACAACTTCCATTTCACAATCCACTAGTCTATGTCAACAAATTCCCAAGCGATATCATGAATATTCAAGCTTTAACATCCATAAACACCTAACTAAAGAATCATGAGAATGCAAAGTACAGGAGTATATGCACCTTAAAAATCAAATTTCTTGCAACATGCACTAAGTAATGGCTAGTGTTTACACTCCACTCCCTAGTATACCATTACATACCATAAGCTTGTAACAAGTAAAAATCCCCACTACTAGCATAAAGTCCATGCACAAAATCAAAGAGTTTTACTAAAGGTTGTAACTTGGTTTAGGCAATAGGTAGGATAAATTTGGTTAAGTAGCTCAAAATGTGAAGAAGAAAAGAAATTACTACATCACATGAGACTTACAATTGATCAAGATAGCATGATACATGATATATTTGCACATTAAGGGTTATTCTTTACCCTAAATCCCTTTTTCTTTCCTTTCATGTCCAAAACTTTACTTTTTTTCTTCTTTTTTTAGACCTATTTGTTGTTTCATTCTTGTTCTTTTTTTTATTTGACTTATACATAAAGGAATTTAAAACTAGTATCATGTACCAACTAAATCAAATTTGTCTCAATTGACATAATAAACCTAATTCTCCCACAAAAAGGGAGCCAAAAGAAAGGTTTAATGTTTAAAAATAAAAAAATGGATTAAGGCTAATAATTGTGCTTTTTCAACAAAGAAATGGCTTATAACTCAAAATTGGCTACCTAAAGTCAAAAAAGTTGGTCTATTTAAGCAAGTCAAAATTGGTTATTCTAATGCCCTTATCATTTTTCATGCATAATTTATACTAAATGTAATCTCAAAACTTACTCACAACAAGTTCTAGAGTATATGGTATAAAATGGTACTCTCACAAGAAATTATGTCATCATCTAGGCTCAAAATCTCACAATGGTAAAGTTCAAAGTCACTCTAAGCAATGCTTCATTAACTCAATCAAAGATACACGTATAAAGAAAAATAACTTAAAAAGAACCTATACCAAAGCACTTTGCCTAAACATAACCCTTTATAGGTGCACACAATATACTAAAGCAAGTAATCCAACAATATTGCTAGAGAATTTCATCAACTACACTAATAATCGCAAAATGCAAGAAATTTTAAACCAAAAAAAAATATTCCTAAATATCACAAAATATAAAAGCTTTATAAACACATAAAATACATACAACCTAAAAACAACACCCTATCTTCCCCACACTTAAAGGACATAATGTCCTCATTGTGTAAGAAACATACAATCTAAAAAAACAACACCAAAAATAAATCACAAAAATAACAAAATAAATAAATAAATAAATACAAAAATAAAATGGAGTAAAGGAGACTGCCCTTGAGAATGTTCACTTGGAGAGGCATGTGGATAAGGACTAAACTCGATATTTTGCTTATGGAAAAATGAAATAAACATGCGAGTCATACTCTTTTGGCTTCTACTCAAATCTTGAATTTAGGCCTCCATATTCTTCAAGTGAACCATGGTCAAAACTACAACAAAATATCAAGAACCCACAAAGAAAACAAATAGCAAAAAGGGAATAGGAAAACTAAATATTGTAAAAAGAAAGAAATAAAAAGAAATTGTTTATGAGCGAAAAGAAAATTAGGAAATTTAAGAAAGAAAATGAAAAGACAAATAAAAATTCGAACTTAAAAGATATTTGAACAGTTGTATCATTAAAAAACCCTTAAAATTTCAAAATCCAAAAAAAATTGATGAGGAAAGGGTCACGCCCGTGACTCTAATCGTGCTCACTACAAAGGGAAAAATATGAAAAATATTTTAAAGTTTCAACAAAATGCAATGATGATAACTCTCAAAAACACAAACAAATATTGTGGAATAAACACAAACTTTATTAGTAACAATAAAACTAAGTAAGAACATAAAATTAAATAGCACAAATAAATAGAAATTGAAATAAACTCAAACTATCAAATCTATAAAAGAAAATAAACAAACACACTATAATTATGTATTGTAATCCAAAATTTCAAATCAAGCATAATAATGGCAATAAACATAAATCATAATCCTCGACAATGGCGCCAAAAACTTGTTAGTGCTAAATCTGCAAGCAGACGGTTCACTGATTATAGTACTTAAGATATTTTCCCACAAGGATCATATTGGTTATCACACATTACTACTTGATTTTAATCATGTTTACAATAAATCATTAATTTTATTGTTAAATTAAACTAATAATTTTATACTAAACTACTAATTAATCCTAATTTAATGATGGTCAAAGAAGACAAATACAAATAATGATGTAAATATTAACAATATGAAACTTGATATTATTCTTTTGATTGAAAGGCAACCTTTATAATGTAAGCCAAGTTGGAATAAGGTTCTAAATCATTCTCTCGAACTAAAATATAATGCCTAAAACATGCAAATATCAATTCTAACCCGTAACTCTCATTAATGAATTAGATTGTCATACTTACAAATTTTAAGAATAAATACCAACCTACAACAACTATCTTAACATCCTGATCTCTCTAGCAATGTTTCAATAATGAATTCCTAATAGATGTAAATAAGGATCAATCTCTCGATCTACACTCTTACTTATAATGAACATTTAATTACTTAAATGCAAATAATACTATTAAGAAATTCTACACTAAAGATTACTTGTAATAATAAGAATAAGCAAATATTAACAAAGTTGTTCAATATTCTAAAAGACATCATTCAAAGAGTTACAAAGAAGAATAGACAATTGAAAGATAAATAAAAAGATGATCTCTCAATCCTTTTACTCATAAATGATGTCTTCTCCTTCTTTGATCTTTGTCTTCCCTTCAAAAGATAAAATTAATCACTCTCTATCTCTCATTTATCATCAAGAATTATTTCCTAACTCTCCTCTCTTTTCCTCTCTTATCTTCATTGCATTTATAGACTCCTTGCCAAACATTGTATCTCTTAAAACATCCTTCTAGAGGTACACAACCCTTGGTGAAAAGTCATGCCTCTTTAAAATTTGATTTGAAATTTGAATTCCATAACCACCATTTATATTTATAACTTATTTGTCAAGCATTGTGATCCTTCAAGTATCATTCCATAGCAATATAACTCTTTAAGTAGCCCTTTAGAAGTACACATTATTTGGTGAACAGTGGTGTCCCATTGAAGTGGCTTTTGAAAAATAACTACCCAATGTCTTTATCTGTTGCGCCCATGACAAGACACGGAGCTTCAAATGTTGACTTTCTTTTGGTTTGACTTTTCTTTTCTTCTTCCTTGCTTTGTCACGCTCGCAACTCCACCGCACCCGTGATCGAAACTTTACTTTCTTGCTTAATTGCAGCCTTTTTCTCCATTATTTCTTCACTTTACTCCCAAACAAACATAAAACTCATAAAAACAAAAAAAGATACCGCATTTCATAGATAAATAACTAAAAATTAAATCCTTACACAACAATTATAAACATAAAACACTGCATTAATATGAGCTATACAGCTCACATCACCCGCTGAAGAAGATAACACAATGAAAACAAATAGGCAAGTATGCTTCAATGTCAAAATAATCAAAAAAGTGGGTAGGAGTTGCAAAAGTAGGATTGAGCATGAAAATACAGAGAAGTTGATACAAGTAGAGGTGCATAAGTGCATTTATGACATTGAACAATTTACCTCGAGGTACATGACACTTAACCACGATGACCAAGTCATCCTTTGGAAACCAATAGCCCGCAGGTCAAATCATTTCAGCTTATATACCTCGATGATAGACATGAAAGCACAAATATGCATGAACTTGTATGACTAACTTGACAAGCAACACATGCTCACATGTTTAAATGCCTGGAATTCTAAAAAATAGCATTTCAATTAGCATTAAGCAAGGGAACCTAACAAGTGCGGTACAAATAAAGCGTAAGTGAATGAAATTGTTTGACCCTAAAGTGAATACATGTACAAGAATAGAGTGTGGAGGACATGAGAGATTGTTCATCATTTACCAACTTATGACACCAGTCCTTCCTTCCAAAAAGAGCTCAAGCAACAACAACAAAAGCATCAATTAATATTCTCTCCAGTACAACACAACAGGAACTAAGAAGAAATATATTGAATCTCAAACAATTCCATCAATGAATCCTACTCAAACTCCAGTTGCTCATGCATTTATCCATATGTTTTACTAGACAAAATCAATTAATCATAGTTTTTCAAAAGTAGCAACAACATGGCATTCAAGTGATCTCAAAGCATAAAAACTCAAAATAACAATAAAACTTGCGCTTGAAAAGACCCCAAGAATAGAGCTAGCAAGATATGAATTAGCAAGGCCAATTCTAGCATGCATTTCAACACTAAAAGAAAAATTTCCTGAGAATAAGCTCAAAAGTATTTCTTTGCTGCAACCACCAAAAACATGCCATCAACCACTCATATTCCCATATGTGTTCCATTCATTCCAAAAGATAGGCAATTGAAGATAGATTCATCACAGCTCATGCACTTGAAAGTGCCCCAAAGACAAGCAGCAACAAGAATTAAAAGGTCAAAGAATTAATATCAATTCATCAAACTAACTTAAAACTACCGTGTTATTTACAAAGTTGACTTCCATTCATGTTTTAGCTCACATGAGAACCATTTCAATTTAGTTTAATTTTTGGCCACATGTATCAACTAAATGAAAAGTCCTTAATTCCAAATGAGCATTATTAGTCAACTAAATTTCTCATGAAAATCCAATTCCACTCAAAAGCAAAGGTGAAGAAGATATATGTTGTGAAAACTATGAATAAAAGAAGATGGAAGAAGAAAAAGAGCTAACAAATTAAACTGCACATCACAAAACACAAGATAAACAATAGTGAATCTTAAACAACTAAACTAAACACAAGAACTCACAAACTAACAAATCTAATGAAAACACATAAAAGAAAAACTAAAAGGAAAAAACACAGATATTCATCCTAGACATATTGAGTTCACAAACTAAACACAGCCAATAAGTAAGACAAATCTAAAAATGGAAAAAATAAAAAAATCAATAATATAAAAATAAAAAAATAAAAAAATAAAAATTACCAAGGGATATAGGTTATAATGTGACAGTTATAAAGGCAATTTAAGCAACTCAAATTCGACAATGCACAAGAATAAGCGGTGGCTAATGATTAAGAGCAAGCTAAAAAAATATTGATGTATTCTCAAATCGCTATCCATAATGCACAATGAGGTATTACATTGTATTCAACATGCATGAAACACAAGCTAAGAAAAACCATGAGTAAATGTGATCCAATGAACCATGATAGGGTAAAATAAGCAGATAAGAATATAAAATAGATATTAGCTAGCTCAAACAATTGAAACATGATTTGGCATGCTTATTTACACCTTGAAGTGACTTAACAAGGATAAAATGACAAGTCAAAGTGGTCTATTTGCAATAGTTCGAAATCAAAATGCAGCAATTAGAGTGTAAAAGGGCTACTGAGATATTCATACATCACAATTAAGCTTAGCAGTGATTTGAGACAAGCAACAGCAGGGCAATATAGCAAAAATTCACAAAATCCAAGATATGAAAGTCATAGAAACAATAAACTGAATCAATGCTCAACAAGGATTGCATCAATCTCAATCTCAATTTAACCAAAAATGGCAAATGGTTCACTCATCATCATGCCATACAATTGCACCATTAAACCAATTTAACAAAAATCTTAGAGTCATAACTGCTCCACAACCTATTAGCAAAGTAAAATTGAGGGAAGGAAATGCTTGCGGTGAAGAATGTGAAAAAAGAAAAGAAATAAAAGATACAAACTAAGTTAAACCTACAAGAATATAAAAAAATCACAATGACTAAACAAAATCCAACATTCATTTAATTATAGCAACCTAACACAGTCAAACTATATGAACAATAAAAGAAAGATTGTACCTGGATGTAGCGTGCAACCAAAGTTGAACCAAAAAGACAAAAATTAAAATAAATAGTGGGGTGAGAAAGAAGAAAATGAGAGAGAAAAAATAGAAAATTAAAAAAAACCCTAGATTAACTAGCAGAAACCCAAACACATTAAAGAAAAATAACTTCAAAATAACACACAGAAACTCTAAAAGTCAACAGAAAAACAAAAGGTAATCATGAAATGCAAGAAAAAAATTGAAAAGAAAAGAAAAAAAAAAGAGAAAGAGATAGAGAAGAGTGAAAAAAACTACCAAAAAAACCCCAAGAGGCATGACTAAAAAGAAAAATTAAGGTTTCTAACTTAAAAAATTGTATTTTTATTTTTTTTCAAATAGTGTCACCATTACCACTAAAATCCTGGTCATTGTGAGATACCCCAACTTTAGCTACTGGACTGAAAAGAAATGGGCTTACGGTTACTAGAAAAAGCATAGTAACTATGAGATAAAATGAATTACACTTCTAAACTAAAAAGAATTGGCCTCACGGTTACTAACCAAAGTCTAGTAACAGTGACAAAACATGATCCGAGATCCAGAATCAAAACTAACCTATGTCACAGTTACTAGAAACAACCTAGTAACCGTGATCCCCTAAAATTCACCAAAAATTTTATTTTTCTTACATTCTTTCCTAGCCATTAAACTAAGCTTCCTACCCTATTCAAACAAGTAAAAACACCAAAATTTTGACTGAAACTCACAATCCCTTGAACAACACTCCTAAACACGAAAACTACTAAAACAAAGCACAATTCAAACATTATTTAGAGTAAAGGTTAAAAGGTAGTTCTGCATTTACCAAATCCACAATTGGACTTTTAAGTACCATCAAGGATTTTTTAAAGTAACAATCACTAAAGCGCATTAAATGTTGACTCGAAATAAGGCTTCATGCAATGTCCATTCACCTTGAACTCTTTCTTATCGCTCGGGTGTTTAAGTGTTACCACCCCAAATTTATCCGCTCCCACAATTACATAGGGCCCTTTCTATCTCGATTTCAATTTTTCCAGGAATAACCTCAATCTGCTATCATAAAGAAGTACCTTTATTTCGGGCATAAATTCCTTCTTAGTTACTCCACGGTCATGTTATTTCTTCATGTTGTCCTTGTACTTCTTAACATGTTCATAGGGCCAAAATTTGAGTTCTTCCAACTCGTTTAGCTATAAAGACCTGCATTTTCCTGCATTCTCAAGATCAAAATTCAAAAATTTTGTAGCCCAATATGCCTTATGTTCTAACTCCACCGGTAGGTGACAAGACTTACCAAACACTAACCTAAAAGGTGACATGCCTATAGGTGTCTTAAACATTGTCCTATATGCCCATAAGGCTTCATCTAGTTTAAGGTACCAATCCTTTCTAGATGCATTAACTGTTTTCTTCAAAATGGCCTTCAACTCTCGGTTAGATACCCAAACTTGACCATTGGCTTGGGCATGATAGGGGGTAGTGATTTTGTGCCTCACTCCAAATATTTTCAATAAGGCTTTGAATTGGTGGTTAACGAAGTGTTTTCCACCATCACTAATGATTGCTCTCGGGGCTTCATAACGGGTAAATATGTTCCTCCTTAAAAACTCTAGGACAACTTTCACATCACATATCCTAATTGGCTATAGCTTCTACCCACTTACTCATATAGTCCACTACCACAAGGATATACTTAAACCTATAAGAGACCGAAAAAGGCCCCATAAAATATGTTTCCCATAAATCAAATAACTCTACCTTAAGCACATTGGTCAATGGCATCTCGTCTCTTTTTGATATATTTCCCACCCTTTGACATCGATCACAAGATTGAATAAATAACTTTACATCATTGAATAAAGTGGGCCAATAAAATCCAAAAGAAAGAATTTTTTATACCGTTTTATTAGGTCCATGATGCCCACCGGCTTCTCCACTATGACAGACTTGGATAATCTCCCCTTACTCTTCATTCGGGATGCACCTTCTCAGCACTTGGTAAGTACAAAGGCCAAAAAGATAAGGATCTTCCCAGATGTAGTGCTTCTCATCGGCTTTCAATTTCTTCCTTTATTGCCATGTGAAGTCCCTCGGCATAAAACCTCCTGTGAGAGAAAATTAGTAACATTAGCAAACCAAGGCTCCGAAACTTCACAAATAAATAAAGCACAAATAACATTAGTAATCCAGAATCTCCCCTTTTTCAACATGATCATTCTAGAATCTAGACAGATGATCTGCCACATAGTTCTCTGCTCCCTTCTTATCTTTGATCTCCAAGTCGAATTCTTACAAAAGAAGCACCCATCTTATCAATCTTGGGTTAGGACTCTTTTTTGGCAAAGAGGTGTCTTAACGCCATATGATCAGACCACACCATAATTTTTGCACCTAGCAAATACGATCTGAAATTTTCAAAAGCAAATATGATGGTAAGAAGTTCTTTCTCGATTGTGGTATAGTTGACTTGGGCTCCTATCAACGTGTGCCAAGTATAATAAATTGCATAAAACATCTTCTCTCGCCTTTGTTAGAGTACTGCTCCCACTGCAAATCACTTACATCACACATTAGGTCAAAAGGCAAATTCCAATATGAAGATATGATCACCAGAGCTGAAATAAGCCTTTGCTCTAACAATTCAAATGCAAACAAACATTTATCAGTGAACTCAAAAAGAGAATATTTCATTAGCAAATTGGATAAAGGCTTTTACAATTTTTGAAAAATCCTTTATAAACCTAAGGTAAAAACCTATGTGCCCTAAAAAATTCTTAATTCCTGGGAGTTTCTCTATAACTTCTACCTTGGCCTTATCTACCTCAATCCCCTTCTCAAAAAAATTTTGCCCTAACACAATGCCCTTTTTCACCATAAAGTGGCACTTCTCCTAATTTCATACTAAGTTGGTTTTTTCACACCTACCTAGCACCAAATCAAGATACTTTAAATAGCTCTTAAAATCTAGCCCATAAATGGTGAAATCTTTCATAAATACCTCCATAAATTTTTCTATAAAGTCATGAAAAATTGTCATCATGCACCGTTGAAACGTAACCGGTGCATTACATAGTCCAAAGGGCATTCTCCTATATGTAAATATGCCATAAGGACAAGTAGAGGTCATTTTCTCCTAATCTTCAAGGGCTATAGGGATTTGGAAATATCCTAAATATCCATCTAAGAAACAATAAAACCTATTTGCTGCTAGCCTCTCTAACATCTGGTCAATAAATGGCAATGAGAAATGATCTTTCCTAGTGGCATGGTTCAGTATCCAATAATCTATGCATACTCTCTAACCTATAATTGTACGAGTCGAAATGAGTTCATCAAGTTTATTCCTAACCACTGTCATTCCCCCCCTTCTTAAGGACATATTGTATGAGGTTAACCCACTTACTATTAAAGATTAGGTAGATTATAATTAAATTGAGCAATTTGAGAACCTCTTTCTTTACAACTTTCTATATAGTTGGATTGAACCTTATTTAGGGTTGAGCTACCGGTTAGCATTCTTCCTCGATAGGAATTTTGTGAGTGCAGTAACTTGGGTTGATACCCTTCAAGTCCGTTGTCTCCCATCCCATCACTTCTTTGTGCTTCTTTAGCACCTCAAGTAGCATCTCTTCTTTAAAACCTGACAACAAAGAAGAGATAACGACTGGCTTTGCTTCATGTTCTAAAAAGACGTACTTTAAATGAGGAGGAAGGGGTTTAAGTTTAGATTTCGAATCTCCCTTTTTTAGAGTGGTCCTTTCTTGCTTTGATTCCTCCTTTTTCACAGTTCTTCTCCACAACTGCTATTAATTCTCCTTCTACTCCATCCAACTCTTTATTTTCCAAAGAATGCATCAAGCTCAAATTTAATGGATCATTTAGCAACACTTTTTTTTGAGTCTCCTCTACACATTCATCCACCTTATCCATGAAATAGATCAATTCCTCTAAATCACTTGATGGATACTTTTGAGCTTTGTTCATGTCCACCACCAACTTTTCATTGTTAAATCAAAGGGTGACCTTTTGACCATAAACATCTATCAATGCTTTCGCCGTATTTAGGAATGGTTTTCCTACAATAAGTGGCATATTTCTATCTTCCTCCATCTCTGTGACTACGAAATATATGGGAAAAATGAATTTTTCCACCTTCACCAATAGATCCTCAATCATCCCTCTTGGCTTTCTCATTGATTTATCCACAAGTTAAAGTCTCATTCCCGTCTCCTTGAGATCGCCTACATTGAGTTTCCTGCATATTGAATATGGCATCAAGTTAATGCTAGCCCCTAAGTCACACACAACATTCCCAACAAAAGTTTCACCAATTTCACAGGGTAAGGTGAAGCTACTTGGATCTTCTAGTTTTTTTTTGGAATCTTGTTTAAGATAATTGCACTATAATTTTCTGTTAATTGCACGGTTCCATACCCTTCTAACTTCTTTTAATTAGAACAAAATTCTTTCATAAATTTAGCATAGTTAGGCATGTAAGCTAAGGCTTCAGCAAAAAGTAAATTGATATGTAATTTCTTGAACATTTCTCGAAACCTAGTTAATTGCTCATTTTTCTTTTCTTTCCTAGCTAAAGTAGGAAATAGCAACCTATTTATGTCAAGATCTTCTATGGTTGGTTCACTATACTCTTTCCTTTGTGAATCTTTGGAGCATTTACATCTACCTCTACTTTAGGATTAGAATCACTTACCTTCTGTGTTTGCTCTCCATATGGGATGATGAAGTTGGTGATTTACCTTTTTCTTCTTCTTGTACTACCTCCTTGTCACTTCTCAATGTAATGGCTTTGGCTTCCTCCTTAGGATTACGGTCCACATTCGAAGGAAAAGTTCTAACTGGCCTTATAGACAAAGAATTTGCCAACTGCCCAATCTGTGTCTCCAAGTTCCTCATGGAAGCATCTTGGTTTTGATTCGATTGCCCTTGAGATTTTCATCTTGTTTCTTGGCCCGTCATGAATTTTTATTGGCTATTTATAAAACGAGAAAATATGTCTTCTAAATTAGGCTTTTTTTCTTGAATGGGTGGCCTTGATTGGAATCCCGATGGGTGATATGGTTGAGGTTGGGGTTGGTTAGAACCTTGTCCTTTATGGTGATTTGGTGGATAAGGGGCTTGGTAATGAGTGTGGGCTTGAGGTTGATATGATTGGCTTTGATTGTGGTGGACATTTTGATTGAATGAGGCTCTTGCTTGTGGTTGCAAAGATGAGGCATGCTGATTTCCATCCTTCCAAGAGAAATTTGGGTCATTCCTCCATCCTGAATTATATGTATTGCTATAGGGATCATTGCTTCTATAATCTCTAAGTGCATTTACATCTCCCACAACTCCACCTTCTCGAACACCTTGCCCATTTTCAATTGGTCCACTACCTTAAGCAACCGCAGCTACATTTTGTACTTTTAAACCGCTTAACTCTTTCTTAACCAACTCTAATTATGCCTTTAATAATCCACTTCATCTAGATTGTGTATCCCTTACCTTCTTGGAACTGATCTAGAAGCAATCCATTGAGAGCCATTAGCCGCCATCTCATCCAACATACAAAAAGCTTCCTCAAACAACTTGTTTAAGAAGGACCCTGCAGATGTTGCATCCAATAGTGAGCTTCTTTGAGGTATAACTCCATCATAAAATATGGTCATCAATTGGTAGACAGCTATCTCATGGTACTGATAGCTTTTCAATAATCTCCTAAATCTTTCCCAAGCCTCATGAAAAGGCTCCTCATTCATTTGATGAAAGCTCATTATACTGTTACGAATACTTGCAGTCTTGGTTTGAGGGAAGAATCTCATCAAAAACTTCTCTTGCAACTGATCCTATAACCATATTGACTGGCTCGATAGCATATGTAGCCACTCTCTTGCTTTTCCAATCAAAGTGAAGGGAAACAACTTCAATCTCACTGCATCTATAGTAACACTCAAAATTTGAACCGTGTCACTGACCTCTAGAAATATATCAATATGTTGAGCGGGATCTTTTACTTTCGAACTGGAGAATTGATTCCTTTGTACCATAGTGATGGTGGCTGGTTTGAGCTCAAATTGTATCCCTCTTGGTAATATAATTGCTCGATGATCTTCATTCCACCTTGGCACAGCGTAGTCCCTTATAGTCCTTTGCCTAGGCACTTTTTCTCTTCGTACCCCTGGCATTTCTTTATGTGCCCTCGGCACTTGTTCATTCTCGGAAGGGAACTCATTAAGAGGAGGATTAGGCTCCATATCATTGTCTCTATTGGCTCTCCTTTTTTGATGTAAGGTCCTCTTGATTTCAGGATCAAAGGGTGCTAATTGTTCTTGTGTCACTCCATTCATGCACCACTATCACCTAAAAAGAATCAAGAAAGTAAAATAAGAAAAGGAAAACACATACAAATAACAATCACAACTCACAAATAATGCCAACCCCGACAATGGTGCTAAAAACTTATTGCGACCCTAGCAAGTATACTAGATCGACAAGTAGTAAAGATAAGTATTTTTAAGACTCTCGAATATCGTACCCAAAGGATTGTGTGTGCAAGTTAAGACAATTGATCATATGCTAAAGAATTCCCAAAAGTTTTGATGATTGTGCTATAGTTATCTAAAATGAAGACTTTAAATACTAAAATATGCAATGGAAAGAAATTAAATTTAAACTAGTAGTAATTCAAGTAAGAGCTAAATTATAAAAAATTAACAAGTGTAAAAAAAATCTATATAAGGGAACGTTGCTCGGGTTCACTTATCCATCCCATACCCAATGTGAATAAATTTAGATTAATGTAATATATGAACGAATCCGGGATAACCCTCTTAACCCAAATGTCCCATTCTGGAGCAAGCTATTCTAATTCTAAAGCATCTCATTCCAGAGCAAGCTTCACAACTAGCCTAAGCATGGGTCTAACATCCTAAGTTCAGTTTGCTTTCCCATTCCGGAGCCAAACAACCCAAACTCATTTATTTCACTCCACACTCTAACCCTAAAACCATAAAATACTGCACATCTAGAGTCCCATTCCAGAGCAATCTAAACTAGATAGCATTTTTGATAGAAAAGCTGAGCAAAATTAATTCATAGTATTCAACCCACATAAGCATCAGCATCCAACCAAGATATAAGATAAAAACCATTCATCAAAGCTGGAAAAATCACTTAAGAAGCTGAAAATAGATGAAATAAGAATAAGCAATAGTGAAATAAACCATTCATTCTTATATATAACTGAAAATATGTTCAATATTCACATTGTAGGTAGGGGATTCAAAGATCCCCCAAACAACTAAGGAACTACTCATTATCCATTACAAAATAAGAAGAGAAAAGGATAGAATAGACCCTGAAACTAATGATGGAAGAATACCCAGCTGAATCCCAAGTCCTTCAATCTTCTTCTCCAATGCTTGAAAGGAAATAAGTTGAAAATCTTCTCTAATGCTTAAAAGGAAATAAGCTGAAAATTATGTAAATCTAAGTATCTAAGCTGTCTATTTGTGTTTAATCTATGTATTTTGCTGTAAATCTATCTATTTGCAAGTAAATCTATGTATCTAACTATGCAAAATGAACAAAGAAATGAAAGAAGGAAGAAATAAAAGCCTAGAACTGAAGAAAAACTAGCTCTCTCAACTCTACAGAAAAATCTGCTATTTACAAGCCAACATGGGTCATGGTTACCAGAGATTCTTTGTTGACCGTGACCTACTTAAAAATCCCTCTTTTAACTAGCTTGAGTCACGGTTATTAGGAAATTTTTAGTAACTGTGATATAGGTTCGAACTACTTCTTGATAAGGGGTCATGGTTACCATCAAAAACCTGGTAACTGTGAGATAGCCTTCTCTTGCATTCTGGACTGAAACATGACTACCTCACGGTTACTACCAAAAACCTAATAATCATGAGGCACTCCTCCTTTAGATTCTGAACTGAAGAGCTTCATAGGTCACGGTGAACACCTTTATATGCACAATTGCTCTGCTGACAAAGACATACTCCAAAACGGTGTGTTTTAACAAACAATATAAGTCATAATTACCAAGAAAACCTAGTAACCGTGAGGTACATACAAAATTCACAATTTAGCACAAAATTCCATCAAAAGCTCTCTAAAACACACAAAAACTAGACTTAACTGAGAATGGGATTAAATTATTAAATGCAAGCAAAATAAAGCAAAAGACACTAGAAAAACACATGAAAACTAGACTAGACTTAATCTAAAACTAAACATTGAATTGGAGTTATCAATTACATATGCATAATTAGCACTTTTGTGTTTGTTTTATATTAAATATATATAATTCTTATCATTAATTATGAAAATTTTATTTTTGTTTTGTTTCTTTTAATGGATATTATATTTAATTTGTATTTTTTTATTTTTAATGAATTTTTAACTATTAAAAATGATATTCCAAATTGTATAATTTATTAAATTTGTATGTTAAAATTTTTTTGTTAACCAAATAAACCGATCCAAAAATTTTGGTTAAAAATTGAAATTAATATGATGGTTAACCAAAATTAATGGGTTGATTAATAAAATTGTTAATGAACTGATTAACCGGTTCATGCTCACCCCTAACTAGTAAATATTACCACCACACCCTACCCCCTTCCACCCCATGAACTATTTTATCAAAACATAGTGTAAGTATTTTTCTTTTTCAAGTGCTATTTGATTGATGTTGTTTAATTATTTATTATATTTCAACCAAAACCTTATCAGAATGTAGAATTGGCATATAACAATAAAGCCTAAAATGAGAAAAAAAAAACACGCACAGGTACCAATGAATTCCAAGTACATATAAGAAGTGAGGAATAATTTCGATAAGTTGATTTTCCAACTATATATTCCAATAGGTTTCAGTTGATTTCTGGATAAAGTGACTTTCTCAGCTAAAATTATTAGTTGGGATATGTTTGCATTATCAAATTTTATTTTGTAACTTTTCTATTAAAAGTGTATAAATTCAGTAACAGTTGATAAAATTAACTCGAAACCTCTAAGTTATAATGCAGATAAATAATTTAAGTTCTTGAGAATTGAGATTCAGCAATTGGTCTTGAAAACTACAAGAAATTACACTTTTTACAATGCAAAAAATTATCAAAAAAAGTTTCATTTTTTTCACTAAAAGGATAGGGTGATGAATTTTCATGGTCACAAAAATCATTGTAGTATCCATGTAACAAAAAGTTTATGTGACAATTTATTTATTTATTTATTTATTATCATAAGTATCATTTTTTCTTACGAAATGATTATCGTCACCTTAATTTTTTACTTTTCATGACAAAAATAATATCACAAACGAAATTATATTTGGTCACATAATATTGTTTAGCATTACAAAAGATTGATTTTTTTATGAAAAATTTAAAATTTGTCACTAAAGTAAGTATTTTTTGTGACGAAAATCTGTTTGTAACCAAAACTATTAAATATTGACTACATAATTGTTGTCACAAGATAATTTTTGTCATATAATAATTTATATTGTCACTAAATCTGATACTTTAAATGATGATAAATGATTTTGTCATTAAATTAATATATATCATAATATTGAAAAATTACGTACTATGAAATAAATATGGATAAAAATAATTATCACAAAAATATAGATTTATTAACAACTTTTTATTATCATTTAATAATACTTTTTATGACAATATTAATGTCATATTTTTGTGTATTGTATTGTCATATTTGAAGTAACAAGTCAACAAATTGTGACAAATATAAATATCATATATGCATTACAATAAAGATGACTCATTTTAAATTATATGTTATACAATCAATTAATGGTATTAATTATACAATATCAAATATAAGATCCGTAAAACATTTAGTGAAGCAAATTGTCCAACAACTAATATAAAATAATTGTTTAAACAAAAACCAATTAAATAGAAGGCTACTATTTAATACAAAAATTAAAATATCCCAATTCTCAAAATGTGCATTATGTTCCCAAAAAAATTATATATTAGGTAAACACTTAATTTCATGTGAATAAATAAAATATATAGCACATACTAGAGAAGTCATATTAAACTAAAAAACTAACTTGTGAATACAATAAAAACAAAACTTCACTAAAATCAAATTAACAAAAAATATAAAAATTAGCTCTAAATTACTAAAAAGTTTCTTTAATTAAATAAAATAAATCTTATATACAAGTAGAGTGATATAAAATAAGAGAAAAGATATTCTCATCAAGACATTAAATTAAGTAAAAAAAAAAAGGACATGATTATCTTATATATAAGAAAAAAGAGATACATACATTTCTAAGTAACAATACTAAAATTTTGACAATCCTTATAAACAAATAAGAACACATATAAATTCATATATAATCCGCACTTTAATAGTATTGCAATTCAATTCACATCAATAGTGCAAGCACACAACATAATCATTTATCAAACAAATTTATATTATTGAATATAGTGAAAATAAATGCTTAAATATATATATAACTTACATTGGAGAATTTAATCGATATTCATCCCATTTGCTTTTAAACAACAAGTAGTTTATAGATAGTAGATCATGTTGTAATATTTGTTCTTTCATCTCGGTTACTGTTGTCTCACAATTAGCCACTTAACTCTTAAGTATGTTCAATTATATATGACTAAGACTCACTCAACTTTTCTTGAGTATCAGAAAGTTTCTTTTGAACCTTTTGCGTAGCAAATTAATCTGATAATAAACACCATAAGTAGGTTTGGGACCATATCCAAGGCTTTTTATATAACCAAAACCATAGCCTAAGACTTATTGGACAATTTCATCTTAGTCTTTTGAATTTCTTGTTTATTATAATGTTTTCGCTTTTTTATCATTAAATTCTATCATAAGAAGGAATTAAAAGAAAACAATGTTGATATACATCTCACAAACTCACTTATGACATTGCACAACTTGTATACTAACTACTTTTTCATTATTCTTCTGTTTGTTAAGATGGCCAGTCTTTTTAAATTGAATAACGGGTTTGCTTGTAAAGGTCAATCATACCACATAGTTCTCCATTCAAATCTTTTCAGACTATTATAAAAGGAAAAAATCATAATAATTAGAATAATAATTAATTTAATTAATTATGTTGGCATGATAAAATTTGCAAAGAGAAGTTAACAAAATACTTACAATTTTGTGTCGACGAACAGTAAAAAGTTTTCTACAAGATATATGAGAAGCTTCGGCCTTATTTCAATTTAAAGAATTTCTCACACTTTTTCCCTTAAAAAAATTAAGTTGAAAAAAAAGAAATAAAAAAATTATCAAAATATATATTTACATCTTCATTGAACTGCAGATGTATTATCTTAATCATATCTTTACATTTCAAGACAACAAAACAAACTTAAAAATATATACCTTGAATTTCTCCGATGCAAAATGATCACAAAAACCTTGAATTTCTCAAACTTGTTCATCTTAGCCTCCTCTATAGAATTAAACTTCTTAAAATGCTAGTGCAACCTATAACGCTCTTATCAAATACTATTTTTTAACAATTCTATCAAATAATCTTTAACATCTGGATCATCCATATGCATCTGTATTTACTCAAGTTATATATCATAATGCAAGAAAAATAATAAAGTGTCATAGACATTAATATTGTAATTTACATTCAAGTGGGATTAAAATTATATTTTGTTAATTTTGACCATTTACCGGTATTGAAATGACATGTCAAGTTACAACTCTAATCTGACTTGCAAGTTTTGCATATGTATCTACTATAACTGGCTTAACTATATTTGTATCGACAATAATCTTAATTTTACTTCTCATAACAGCAGTGGCATTCAAAAGATTTTTTTCTCATAGTTTGTCCTTGACCCCTCTTTTAAAAGGTGGTCGCTATAAGATAAAATAATCAAAATCAAAATATAGGATACCTTAAAACAATGCAAATAACATAACATATATAGATAATTTAAAATTTAGAATTCAAAACTTCTGTCAAGTAAGGAATCAAGTGGTGATTCTTCTTCTAAAACTGGGGTACTTGAGTTTTCTTGGTCAAGTGAGCAATCTAGCAGTGATTCTTCCATTGAAATTTATTGGGTGCCTTTGTTGTGCTTTTTTATGTTGTTTCATTTGTTGGATCAGATATTTTCCCAGTAATTGCATGATTCATCCTCTTCAAAAGCCCTCTATAGCCTGAATGAATAGATTATTCAAAAGGCGAATGTGCAGCATCATTATTTGCTAAAACTATTTGAATCTTATTTTTTACATGTGTTCTCTTATAGTACCAAAAGCCATTGTCTAACCTGTCTAGATTTAATCAATTATTTGAAGGATTTTTCAATTGATGTTTTTGAACATAGAATGAAAATATGCAAGCAATATTGCAATGGCATATATTAAATCTAAAAAATTAAGATTATCATATAGCTAATACTATATTAAGCAAATAAAATTAACCAATAAATAAATGAACAATTTGTGGTATAAAAATTATAAACTAAGACAATTATCTCTTAAATCATGGAATTCTTCTAACAAAACATATGGGCATCAAACAGCTAACTATTTTTAGCATAGTCATCATCATCATCATTTAAGTACTCAATATTTTCATAATTATTACAATAATCGACTAAGGTATCATATAGATAAGCTTCATCATCATCTTCATTGTCATTAACGATATTTTAATTTCCATTCACTTTAAGAAGAATTAAGATTATCAATAAATCAAGGCCCTCAAGGTCTATGTCTAATCTATTTAACATAAGGATTTCAGTGGTACCAACTTCAAGTTCTTCATCAATCTTATTATCCTAGTACATTTCATCTTCAAAGTAATTAACTTCAATTTCATCTACATCTAAAGTTTCATCTTAGATCTCATCAACATCATATATATGTCTACATACTACTTGTCATTCACTTCCTAACTTAGGATCATTAATATAGAAAACTTGTTTTGGTTGGTCTACTATAATATAAAAATAACTTTTATACCACCTCCTAGTTATTTTGACATTTGTACCCTTCTTTTTGAATCCCTATTTTTTTTCCTACCAAGGTTAAAACCATTCACACTTGAAAAGCATAACATGTTTGTCATGCATATAGTCTAACTGAATAATCTCATTTAATATACTATAAAAATCGATAATTTCATCACTATGATTTCCCTCAGCATCAATGCCACTATTTTGACTTATGCGCCTATTATCTCATTCCTCGGTGAGAAACCTTACTCCATTCACTATACACCCACCGTACTTCCTAACATACCTATTGGGTGCACATGCAAGTGCATACAAAGCTTCAAATATTTTTTTATTGTTCCTCACTATATAATTATGATATCTACACAAAGTGAACAAAATAATTAAAAGGGAGTGTTTAATTATTAATAAATTATAAACCTGTATCATGCTAAATAAAAAGCTTACATGTTGAAGAAACCACATTGGAAATCGTTCTTTATGGGTTTGTTTAATGTTTTTACAGCTTTCTAATCATAGTTTTTCTATGTACTTTCCGATAAAGAAAAAGAATTTATAAGTTTTGCATTAACCTTAATATCACATAAACAAGTTCATTTATATGCTACTCAAAATATGGCTAAACTTCATCACAATTTCACAAGACAAACTATTGTGCCACATTGAAAGTTTTACTTGATAACTTGACATATTTTGTTGCACTATAAGGTCGACACTTTAATGAGAAAATTGATAGATCATCACCACTGCAAATGTTATAATTTGAATAACCACAATAAAAATGAGTTTCAATACCCTTCAAATACATGGAATAAAAGCTTATACACTCTATGGCAATGTATACTTCTAAAATTGACCCTTCTAGATGAGCTTTGTTATATACACTTTAATTCACATAATGATCTAGTAAAGGGGGGAAATGAAATCTCAATATCCATAACAATTAAGGCCGAGCCTCCTCTCCCTTGCTCGAAAATTTCAATAAAAAGGCCTTTCTCCTTCATTTTCTAGTAACCGCCAATTTTTTAGATCAAAAGCTCTCCCTCTCAATTTTTTATCCTTTTCTTCCTCATTTTAGGTTCGTTTCGCAAGCCATTTACGCCTAAAATCTCTTGGGAGCAATGTGCACTTCAGGGAATAATTTTTTTCTGCCTTTTTTTACATTCTCTTTCATTTTTGTTCATATCACAAGTATTATTTAAGTTTTTACATTATACTTATTTATTAGTTTAATTATATTATAATCTTTTATTATAAACCTTTAGTGTTAGGCATGATTGATGCAAGCACATTGCCTTTTTAGTTTAGAATTAAATGTTGCCTTTAAAATCGTAGCCTAAGTTACAAAGCCTTTTTGCCTGGCACTATAGTTCAGAAAAAACCTTGTATATGAGCATGTAAATATGTAAAAACCTTGTACATGAGCACATAAACTCGTAAATCTTTTTTTAGCAAACAATATATTTTATGCCTTCAAATGCATGTTGTACAGTAAATTATAATTGCACCCAAATAATTTCATCTAAATTTAATTTTCTCTATTAATAGCACAATTTATATTGCTTGGCAGCCATGATGGCCTGTGTGTTATTTAAATTGTTTGTTTGTGCAGCAGGCAGTCATATTCCTATATGGAATGCTGCTAAAACTTCGTTAAAATTCTTGTAAAATGTGAAATATGTATTATGCCTCATTTGTCATGCATATTTGCTAGAACGCCCGATAATGGGCTTAGGATGTTGTATATTATGTTGTGGCACTTAGCGCACATTTCTATGCAGGTTGGCTATTTTCCTTTTAGTCAAAATGCTGCCAAAATTCTAAGGATTTTTTGCATATTGGTTTACTTGCGACCCAAGTTAACCATGATAACTAACATGTAATCTTTTCTTGCAGGATACCTTGTAGAACCGCGTGCGCAAACTTGCCTCAACCTAAACCAGAGTATATGACATTCGCGTAGGCTACTATATACCGAGCCTTGCTGTGAGTTCAATACAGGTTGAGCCATTTCATGTCCAGACAGTTCCTACAAGACATCGGGCTTATAGAGGAGGTTAACGGACTTTTAGCCAAAGTAGGTTGGATGGAGTTCTTTGCTCCATCTTATAGAACCTACCCTAACGTCACTCGAGAGGTCTTAGCTATGCTACAGTACGGTGGTTACCAAAGG
The DNA here is from genome assembly GCA_037975025.1 of Excoecaria agallocha. Taxonomy (NCBI): domain Eukaryota; kingdom Viridiplantae; phylum Streptophyta; class Magnoliopsida; order Malpighiales; family Euphorbiaceae; genus Excoecaria; species Excoecaria agallocha. The sequence goes on from CM075820.1 coordinate 8,832,439, forward strand.
TCAAATACAGAGGAAGATATGGTCTAGTTTAGGGCACTGGGCATCCATTATAGCCTCACATGTCACAAAGTTACTAAGGCTATGGGCCTCCCAATTGGGTCTGATGTAGTCACACCTCCTAGGCTTATGAATTCGACCCAATGGAAGGCAATGACACTACCGAGGGTAGTATATCAGTTAGATACAATGAAGAGCACCATGCTAGCCACTCAGGTTTACAGTTACATTCAGAGGGGTTCTATCCACATTTTACTTAAGACTTACAGGGAGCCTGAGGTTGATTAACTTTGTCGACATCACTAGCCTTTAGGGGATGCAAGAGTGTAGGCACGTGGACATTACATGTGAGATCATCGCTATACTAGTTAGGGTATCCACTTAGTCTACTACATAGATCTGTGTGGGAGGCCTCATCACTCGCCTGCTGATATCACTGGGGATAGATGAAAGCAGATTTGGTGACCCCATTCATGAGGGAATTTATGTCTATTTACGGGCTATAATCACTATGAAGATGATGGAGGCTGTTAAGGAGTGTGAGGGGGAGTACAAGTTGTTGATCATCCCCAAAACCAGCTAGAGATATGGCCTAGAGCCTATAGTGCCAAATACACCCGTAATAGGAGGTGAGCAGGATCAAACACCATAAGAGGCACCGGCGGACCTGTAGGTACCTCCAGTACAGCCACCACAACCGAACGATCAAGCAAAGTAGGCACATTAGCCATAGGAGTCGTTGAGGGAAAGGTTAGATTCGATCTAAGAGTTTGACATACAGTTAGATCTACAAGATCTTCTAAATGGATCACCACAGTGGCCGGGTCATCCTCATTTGCCTTTCAAACACCAGCAGTTACCTGCTAGAAGGATAGGGAAGTTTTCTCCTTATGGGCATCCCAGGAGACCCATATCTATAGCTCTTTCACCATTTGTTCTACCATTATCGGCACGCCCAGAGGCATCTCCATTTATACCACCAGCACACTTATCTTCAGTTCCTTCATCTAATGACTTCTTTAGGAGATTGGTAGTACTGAAGGATGATAGTAGGCATCAGGATCAAACCTTACAAATGATACTCATCGTAGTGTAGTCCTTACAAACATTGCCAGTGATGGTGTAGTCTCTACAGACCATATTGTCATGTCTGGGGAATCATCATTTTTATCTGGAAATCTAGGTACAGGAGTAATCAATATTGTATCTTCAGTAAGAGTGATTTAAGGATTAGGTTTCATTTTCTTCTTGCCTTTACGAGTATATCTCGTAACCCAGACACTGTTATTGTTCTTTTTCTTAGATTTCTTTTTCGCAGTGGCTTGTGTTGTTGGAGTCTTGGTTTCATTCAATACATTATTACAACTCTTGTTGTTATCGCCATTTGCAGCGGGTTTTTCCTCTTGGTACTGTTGAGTCAGAGATGACAATTGCTTTTGCTTTTCAGGAGGTGGGTTGTCTTCATCATCTTCATCCTCATTTTTATCGTCCTCTAAGTCTTTAACTTTAGGGGATTTCGAGGTTGATTTCTCGATATCGTTAGAAGTGGTCGGGTCTGATTTAGAGATTCTACATATAAAGGACTTTTGCTATTCAATAGAATCACGTTTTGAGATATTTCTATGTTATTTTGCAATTCCTTTGTGCTGTTAAAGGGCTCTGGCAGCTCAATTCGGCAGGTAGCTAGAGAATAATCATAAAGATTTATGGGTCCTCCTTCGTCGTCTTCTTCGTCTCTATAATTGGCTTGAACTTGAAGAGAGTCCATTTGAAGGTGTATCGCTAAAGAATTCGATGGATTGTTTCTTCTTTGAAGAAAAAAGAGTGTGAAGTATTTAATTCCCTATTATGATTCAAATTTTGATATAAAGGGAGGGAACAAAGACAAACTCTACAATAAAAATGGAGACTCTACTCTGACATTGGAATTCAGAATTGGGCTAAGGATAATTCGACAATGATTTAGGATAAAATGTAAAATTAAATATATATATATATATATATATTAAAAAAGGATCGAACAATCCAAGGTTCAATCCATATCTGTTGAAGCTTTGAAACCTAGCGACACTTCCCTTCACCGCCATAACTCTACTACTCTTGAGGAGCAAACTAAAAATGTCTGAGGTATGTGGGTTTGATAATCTTGATTCTTTGATAGATGCTAATGTGCCTAAATCTATTAGAGTTGATTCCATAGAAGTTTGATGAGAATGATGGGAAACAGAGAGGGAAGATAAATCAATGAAGATGGAGGTGGAAGAAGGTACGAGAAACCGTCTGACGTGGCACTAATGTGGCGCTAACCTATCCTTAATGCCTGCCATGTCGGCCAGACCCAGACCATGTAATTGACATGTCATCTCCATTACCCATATAACTGATGGAACAATAACGGAAGGGCATTTTTATACCTATTTTTTAGGTTGAAGGGCATTTTTGCTCCCAAAAAAACTTAAAGGGCTTTTTAGCTCCTCAGAGATAACATTAGGGGTATTTTAGTATATATATATATATTGAGTGAAGTATATCTTTTATTGAATAATTAATCATAGTCAATTATCGGTTGTAAATGTCTGTTATATTTTCTATGTTACAGGATAACCAACCAACTTAGGAAAGTATTGTCATCAATAAATCTCAAGTGCAATCCCAAGTCAGTAAAACTGAAAACCAACCAAATCAAAGGAAGAGGAGAGTAGGCCAAGTAGAAAGAACTCCTGTAGTCCCTAAAGTTACTGGAAAGGGAGATATTTGCAAGATTATGTAGCAAATACTTTAAAGAAGACATTAAGAGAAAAGGGTACTGTTTAATGAAGTCTTCTTGCATTGTGTAAATGCTAGCTTGGGTGTTGAATTATGTGTTTATTTTTTGTTACTTGCCACTTAATATGTTGTAAGGTAGTATTTTAGGGTTAAATTCCCTTTTTTTTGATGTTGTAAATGCTACATTACAAGTGCAATTTTTGGTGCCACTTAGGGTGTTTAATGCATAAGTTTGAATAGGTTAGATTGTATGTGCCTTTGGGTACATTACAGTCCCATTTTTTTGTGTCGTAAACGTTGAATTGTATGTGCCTTTGTGCATATTTTGACAGGTGATTTAACATGTATAAAATTAACAACATTAATATGTGGTGCCGGTTATTTGCTCGTCACAAAATTTGCAGTTATTTTCCTTAACAGGTTGATAATTGGGCAAATTAGAAAATTTGCATACATAGTATATGTCAATTGATATTTAAGAATTGGTTAAGAATAGGGAAATTATATTTGACAGTTTTGAATTTTTTTGTGCCATGTGTCACCTTCCTACTGGTCGCTGATGTGGCAGGCTGACATGGACATAGAAAATGACTTTACTGATGACGTATCAAATATGACACGTCAACTAATGACATGGCAACAACTGCAGGTCTATGTGTGTCCAAGCATTTGACGTGACGTGTCACGTCAGCATTCCGACATCGAAAACCATTCAAAATAATTTTTTACAAAACAATACTAAATTCAGTGATAATTTCATTATCAAAAATAATTCAATTACCTTTAAAATATTAGACGTAAATTCAGTAACTATAGATAAAATTAATCTCATAATAACTCAATTAAAAATAATTATTTCATAAAAATAATTTAATTTTTAAAATATTATCACTAAAATTAACTATGTAATTCAATAAAGTTGATATAATAAACATGCATTACTTAAGACCCAAATTTTTACAATTGATAACAAAGCATTTTATACATATTGACATACTTATGCGCACTCGTTAAGGAAAAAGCATGCGTTCCCTTGCTAATAGGAATGGGAACTTTGTTCATACTCGGGATAAGAGCTAAAAGAAGCCGCCAGGCGCCAGCCAATCACGTCAAGAAGGAATCTTCATCCCAACTCGCTAGGTTGGCTTCCAAACAACCAAGGAACTCAGGTTAATTCAACACGTCCTTCGATTTCTATAATGTTTCATGTTAGACCTCCCCTGTGGTTCAGAAGCAAGTTCAATTAATAATAACATAAACTTCACGTTTCATCATTGGCATTCAACTATTTATACATTCTTACAATGTTATTAAAATCGAATTGAATAAAAAATTAACAAGGCTGAAAGTTCATAGTTCGATCGGTTCAACTAAATTCAACAGAAATTTTTTATATTTTTAAAATATTATAATTATTATAATTTTTTAAATACTATTATATAAAAATTAAAAAAAAAATATTAATCAAATATTAAATATATATCACAAATATTCTAATAATAAATTACAAAATATAATTTTAATTTTATTATTACAAGTAATTAATTATGAATTTTTGAATATCATATTTTAGAAACATGAAAATACAATTATATCATGAAAATAATTTTATGTTTAGATTGAATACTAATGAAGTAAACACAAAAAATATTAACCTTGTATATATGAGTATAATTATATTTAATTATAATAAATTCAAATAGATAATAAATATATTAAATTATTAAGTGACATTTTTAAAATTTAAAATTCTAATTTTTCAAATAAATAAATAATAAAAATTTAATACATATATGTGTATATTTTAAATTTTCATTATTTATTTATTTGAAAAAAAAATTAGTATTTTAAATTTTAAAGATATTACTTAATAATTTAATATACTATTACAATGATCCAAATAGATAATAAATATATTAAATTATTAAGTGACATATTTAGAATTTAAAATACTAATTTTTTTAAATAAATAAATAATAAAAATTATATATATATATATATTTGATTATAATGAATCAAAAATATAATAAGTATATTAAATTATTAAGTGATATACTTAAAATTTAAAATACTAAATTTTTTAAATAAATAAATAATGAAAAAATATATATGTGTGTGTGTAAAAATATACAAAAAAATAATAATTTTTTATATTTTTTAGCAAAAAATTTGATTTTGTTCGATTCTTCAATTCAATTCGATTTTTTATCAATCTAATTTTTAATAGTTAAATCAACCAACTGACCAACTAATTTACAGTTAAATCGATTCAACAAGTCGATTCAATTCAATTTTAATAACTATGCATTCTTGCAGTTTCTTTTTTTCTAAATAAAAAGTTTTTACAATTCTTATCACAGGTACATTGATTAGTAGCCTCGTACGCACACGTATTTAATGCAAGTTGTATCTACAGCGTCAGATCAAATGCACGCACGCAATCAAACAATGCAAATGCGTGTATGCATTTAATGTAAGTACATCTGCAATGTCTGATTAAATGCTCACACACAATCGAACAATGCAAATGCATCCGAACTAAATGCACATACGCACTGAGTTGATATTCTTAATTTTCTTTCTTTTTTGTGCATCTTTGATTTCTACGAGTCTTCCACTTAAAACAGAAGATCCAAATTATCAATGCTTGCATCCTACATCTTCTGTTATTTTAAAAAAATTTATTTGCTCGTTTTTATTACTAAACTCTTACAATAAGAGATGTATTGGATAGTCCAAACCCAATATTATTCTGAGTGTTTTAACTTAACCATTATTGCCGAAATAAATTTATGGACAATACTTTGGTATTCATTTAACTTTTGTTGTGATAATTATAAGATATTTGGATGACTATCAAACTCATCATTCTCCCTATTCTAGTAGAAGTCTACCTCTTCTATTTTGTGTCTATAAATACCCTATTGTGATTATTCAATATACACAATTAATAAGAGAAAAATCTCTATTCTACTATTTCTGTCTTTTCTTTACTTAGTTTATAACACGTTATTAGCACGATAGTCTCTATTGATCATTGAAAGTCGGTGGTTTACGACAACCCAGCTCGAAGGAATCAAGAATTATAATTTACAAGATTAAACGGTAAGTAAATTTAATTTATTAAATTTTAAATTATTTTAATTTTCATGAGTTAATGAGATTGATTAAGGGTCGATAATTCTACCCTATAATAAATAATTTTTAAAAACTTTAATATACGAAAATATTAAGAACTGAAAATAACATTTTCTATTACCAAGGGCACTAACATGATTTTAGTGATTTGTTTTGCATAATTATAATTTGATCCTTGCTTAATTATATTTTAATCATTATATTATATATGATGATTTATTTTGCATAATTATAATTTGATCCTTGCTTAATTATATTTTAATCATTATATTATATATAATGAATATATTTTATGTAAAGCCATATTTGGTTTTCAATTTGCTATATATATATTGTTATTATGTGTAATACAATTATTTGAAGGCTCCTGAAAAGTTATAATGCAATTACTTACATACAATTTGTTAGGAAATATATTATTTCTCAAATATGTCCCGCAGACATATATTTTCAAAAAATATTCGCTGAAATGAATATCATTTTGAGACTGAGAGATAAATACTTGAGATCTACTTTGTATAAGATTAGTAATATATTTTTTCAGATAATTTGATTTTGATATAAATATTAGTAAACTCGAAGTTTGCTAATAAATACAAATTTTAGTAACCTGAAGTTTACTAACAAATATTAATAACCTATTATTTACCAATTATATAAATATCAATAAACATGAAGTTTGTTGATTAATTAATATTAATATTAATATCAGTAAACCTGAAGTTTATTGATTATAATAAACTTAAAAAAAATGATATAAATACTAATAAATATTTATTTTATTATTTGTCACAATATTAGTAAACATAAAGTTTACTAATTGTTATGCAAGTATTAGTAACATGCAGTTGACTAATTATTCAAATATCAATAAACCAGAAGTTTGTTGATTAATCGATACTAATATTGGTAAACTCGAAGTTTATTGATTATAATAAACTTGAAAATTGATACAAATACTAATAAACATATAGTTTATTGACTGTATGTCACAAATATTAGTAAACTTGACGTTTACTAATTGTTTGATATTGATATTAAGAAACATGATGTTTATCAATTGATATAAATATTGATATAATAAAAATAGTAAGCCTGAAGTTTACTAATTAACAATTGATTACGCATGACCGGTTTGACCATTCCGGATCAATTATAATACATAAATTATTGACAATTCATATGTTTATTAGAGAACCAGAAGTTTCTTTAATTCTACTTAAGGAATTCTCATAATTTATTTATTCTCAAGAAATATTTTATACAATTAACATTAGCTGAAATTAATGTTAATACGATTTCTGGTTCTGAAAATGTAATTGAAGGCTCTGGAAGAGTCCAAATTATGCTTCCAAATTGAATAAAATTATATATTGATGATGCGTTGTATTCAAGTAGATCCCGAAGAAATCTACTAAGTTTTAAAGATATACGTCGTAATGAATATCATATTGAAACGACAAATGATGAAAATGTCGAAGATCTATATATTACATCCACAAAATTGAACCAGAAGTTCATATTAGAGAAACTTTCAAGTTTCTCAACAGGATTATATTTCACGAAAATAAAAATAGTTGAATCAAATTATATGCACCGGAAGTGCTCAGACCCTAAAATGTTCATACTTTGGCATGATTGCCTTGGTCATTCCGGTTCAACCATGATGTGACGTATTATCAAAAATACAAATGGACATAGATTAAAGGATCAGAAAATTCTTTTATCTAATGATTTTTCTTGTAGTTTTTGTGCATAAGGTAAATTGATTGTATGACCTTCACCATTCAAATTGTATTTGGAGTCTCATGTTTTTCTTCAAAGGATACATGGAGATATGTGTGGCCTAATTCATCCCTCTTATGGACCATTTCGATATTTCATGATTTTGATTGATGCCTCAACTCGATGGTCACATGTATGTTTACTTTATACTCGTAATATTGCTTTTGCTAAACTTCTTGCTCAAATTATAAAGTTAAGGTCTAGATTTCTTAATCATCCTATCAAGACAGTTTGTTTAGATAATGCATGTGAGTTTTCTTCAAAAGCATTTTATGACTTTTGCATGTCAATTGAGATTAGTGTCGAGCATTTTGTTGCACATGTTCATACTCAAAATGGTTTAGCTGAATCTTTTATTAAGCGATTACAATTTATTGCTAGACCTATGCTTACGAAGTCACAACTTCTTGCATCTTCTTGGGGACATGCAATTGTTCATGCCGCATCTTTAGTTTGTATAAGACCATCTACATATAAAAAAATTTTGACCTTTACAACTTGTTTTTGATCAACAACCTAATATATCTCATCTTAAAAATTTTGGTTGTGCTGTATATGTTCTCATTGCTCCCCCTCAATGAACTAAAATGGGCCCTCAACGATGTTTAGGTATCTATGTAGGTTTTGATTCTCCTTCTATCATTAGGTATTTAGAACCTTTAATTGATGACCTTTTTAGAGCAAGATTTTTAGATTGTCAATTTGATGAATCAGTTTTCCCTCAGTTAGGGGAAGATAAAAGTAAAGGACCAAAAGCACAAGAAATTAGTTGGAACACTCCAACCTTGTCCAGTTATAATACACGCACAAACCAATGTGAACTTGAAGTTCAAAAAATAATAAATTTGCATAATGTTGCAAATCAATTATCAGATATCTTCACAGACACCCAAAAGGTCATTAAATCTCATATTCCGGCTGCCAATGTACCTGCAAGATTGATTATCCCTGAAGGATTTTCGGTAGGTACCGTAGCCAATGAATCTAACATACGCCAGAAGCGTGGTAGACCTATTGGTGCAAAAGATATTGTTCCTCGAAAGAAAAGGAAATTGAAAAATATTCAAAATGATGCTCAAGAAGGGGTTAAAAATAACACATATCAACAACTTCATATTTCCAAAGAAGCAACCCCAGAAGTGGTTTCGGTACCGAAAAATTATGAGATCTCATTAAAATCTGGAAATATGTGGGATAGAGAAGACATGGTTATTGATAATGTGTTTGCATATGCAGTTGCTTATGAAATAATTAATGATAGTGAGCATGAGCCTCAAACTATAAAAGAATGTTGACATCGAAGTGATTGGCTCAAATGGAAAGAAGCAATTCAAGCTGAGCTAGATTCATTAGCTAAGCGTAAAGTATTTGGACCAGTAGTCTAGACACCAGAAGATGTCAAACCTGTTGGATATAAATGAATTTTTGTCCGTAAAAGAAATGAGTTAAATGAAATTGTGAGATACAAAGCACGACTTGTTGTACAAGATTTCTCACAAAGACATGGTATAGATTATAAAGAAACGTATTCTCCAATTATGGATAGAATCACGTTTAGATTCTTGATTGGTTTGACTGCCTCTGAAGGGCTTGATATACATCTAATAGATGTGGTGAAAGCTTATTTATATGGATCGTTAGATAATAACATATATATGAAAATCCCTGAAGGATTTAAGATGCCTGAAGCATATAATTCAAAACCTCGACAAATGTACTCGATTAAACTCCAAAGATCTTTGTATGGATTAAAGCAATCTGGACGCATGTGGTACAATCGTCTAAGTGATTACCTAGTGAAAAATGGGTATGAGAATAATTCAATTTGTCCATGCGTTTTTATCAAGAAGATAAATTTAGGATTTGCTATAGTTGCAGTTTATGTTGATGACTTAAACATAGTAAGGACTCCATAAGAGATCTCTATTACTGCAGAATATTTGAAAAAGGAATTTGAAATGAAAGATCTTGGAAAAACAAAATTTTGTCTTGGGTTTCAAGTTGAATATTTGCCAAAAGGAATTCTTGTACATCAGTCATCTTATATAGAGAAAATCTTGAAACAATTTTATATGGATAAGTCTTATCCATTGAGCATTCCAATGGTTGTTCGCTCTCTTGATGTCAAGAAAGATCCTTTTCATCCATAAGAAGATAACGAAGAGATTCTTGGTCCTGAAGTACCATATCTTAGTGCAATAGGTGCACTTTTATATCTTGCAAATAACACTAGATCAGATATAGTTTTTGCAGTTAATTTGCTAGCAAGATTTAGTTCTGCACCAACTCGAAGGCACTGGAATGGTGTAAAACATGTTCTACGTTATCTTCGTGACACTTCTGACATGGGTTTATTTTTTTCAAAAGGAGTAAATTTAGAATTGACAGGGTATGCTAATGCTGGATATCTATTAGATCCTCATAAAACTCGATCACAAATAGGTTATGTCTTCATATATGGTGACACTACTATTTTTTGGCGATTTGTTAAGCAAACAATCACTGCCACTTCCTCAAATCATTCAGAAATATTAGCCATCCATGAAGCAAGTCGTGAATGTGTGTGGTTGAGAACTATGACTCAACATATTAAGGGAACAAGTGGGTTGGTAGTGGAGAAAAAGCCAACAAAATTGTATGAGGATAATGCAACATGTATTTCACAACTCAAAGGTGGCTATATCAAAGGAGATAGAACAAAATACATCTCACCAAAATTATTCTAGAATCATAAAAGAAGGACAGATCGATATTTGCAGAGTTCGCTCAAGTGATAATCCAGCAGATTTGTTCACAAATGCCCTATCAAGTTCAATTTTCAAGAAACATGTACACAATATTAGAATGCGCCAATTAAAAGATTTAGTTTGATTCATTTTTTAGGGAAAGTACATATGAATATTGTACTCTTTTTCCTTCGCTAAGTTTTTATCCCACTGGGTTTTTCTTAGCAAGGTTTTAACGAGGCATATTCATAGTGTATAGTCATCCAAGGGAAAGTGTTGTGATAATTATAAGATATTTGGATAACTATCAAACTCATCATTCTCCCTATTCTAGTAGAAGTCTACCTCTTCTATTTTGTGCCTATAAATACCCTATTGTGATTATTCAATATACACAATTAATAAGAGAAAAATCTCTATTCTACTATTTCTGTCTTTCCTTTACTTAGTTTATAACAACTTTTAAGAAAAATAGATAATAATATAACGCAACATTCGATAATATAGGAAATGAAGATTGTATTGAAAATTGGTATCTCCCCTCCTCCAAAACATTACTTGACCTCTTTGCAATTGGATATATAGAACTTATAAAATTAGAGGTGATAAAATTAATTCAAATCTAAAATTTCGTTTAAATTTGTCCAAAAAAAATTATCCAAATTCAATTCAACCCAAATAAATACCAATTAAATTAATCCAAAACCGATTCATTTTATTTTTCAAGGCAATTCAATACCTACTTCACCAATCCAAAATTGACTTGTTTCATTATTCAACCCATTAAGTCTATATTCAATAATTTTTTTTTAAAATTTTCGTTAGTCAAAATACTCAATGAATTTTACCCCTTTCTTTTTAAATTAGCATGCAATGATATAACTCTGTAACTATATATATATATCATCCAATAACATGTTATTCCATTAATTTTTCAAGTACAACGCAACAATTGGAAAAAAAAAACCAAGAAAGAACGTAAGTAGCATTAATTAATATAAGGAAAAATTAATTAATTAACTAATTAAGAAGCGTACAATCAATCCTCATAATCATGGTTATTAAATTTGGGTTGACTCGAGCGGTCGAACCAATCGAATCGTGACTCGACAAACAATCTAAATCGATTCAACATGAAAATCGAAAAGTGTAAAAATTCGAATTAACTCAGAAAAAATCGAATTGAATCAGGACTCGATGACTTAGACCAAATTTCGGTTCAACAAAAAAAAATTTGCATTTTAAGAAATCAATCCCTAAACTCCTAAAAAATACAGTGATATAATTAAAAACATAAAATTTAAAGATCTTATAATGTGTTCTTTTAACTAAATTCATAACAAATTATTATATATATACAAAATATATAAAAACAGTATCTATAATACATATCTGAATGCAGAATTGAATCACCACAAAAATCTTTTATGTTTGATTCTAATAGTACATAATTTTTTTAATTATTATTTTGTATATATAAGAGTTTATTACATATAGATAGAAAAAGTCCTTTCATAATAATTACAACTAATGAACTGATAATTATGATTGAAAATTTTGAAACGCTAGGAATATTTGAAAATATAATTAATTTCTAAGAATTAAAACATTGATTGCTTAAATTGCATGTTAATGGAGCTGCAATTAGACATTAATAAGCACCATCCAAAGACAATTAATGTTAACTAATTAAGCATCACCATGTTACAATTGATATATAAATAGCATACAAATAATTTTAGAAACACAACTAACTTTGTTGGTCTTAATATTTTTACATTGATATTTATTAATTAATAATTTTTTCAATATATTTTGACATATTATATTTTTATTTTTTATAAATAATTATATTTAATAAAAAGTAAACTCCGAATTAATCAAATCCAACCAATGGACTCTTGAATCAGTTGATAGACCGAGTCGATCTCCGAATCGCTTCTGAAAATATTGCTCATAACACCCTGATTACCAGTCTTAACACCAGTTCTACCCAGCCTAATTATAGCATTAATAAAGGCAGAATTAAAATCTAATGGACTATTAGAATTGAAGAACAGTAGACGAGTTAATTAATTAATTTGATGTGGAGTGCGAAAAAATATCTTATATATTTTGTCTTTTTAATGGACGGTTCACATTCTTAAGTTATCATACGACCTAGTTTGGAATTAAGAAGAAAAATTATGACACCGTAAATTACAATATTAAGAGCATATTTACTTATAAAAAACTGCTCCAATTTTTCAAAAAAAAATTCACAGAAAATAAAAAATAGAAATTATATTTATTTTCGACAGTTTTTTAAAATAAAAAACAGAAAATAAATTTTTCAGTTTTTCAAAATAAAAAAAAAACTGAAAAACTAATAAAATATGTTTTTCAAATTTTCTAAATGCACACACACACACACACACACACACATATATATATATACATATACATGCATATGTAAATTTTTATATGTACATGCATACATAAGCATATGCATGTGCATGTATATATATATGTGTGTAATACATGCATACATACGTACATATGAATATGTATATATATGTTCATATGTACACATACATATGCATATACAAATATACATACATACATGCATGGATGTATGTATGTATCTATATACATACATATACATATAAATATGTATTTATGCATATACATATACATATATACATGTGCACATACACACACATACATATTCATATATACATGTGCACATACACACACATACATATTCATATACATGTATCTATACGCACGCACGCACACAAGCAAGCACACACCACACACACACACACACACACACATATATATATATATATATATATATATCACACGCACGCACAACACACACACACATATATGTGTGTGTGTACACACAAATAAATGCTTCAGTTTTTCATTTATTGATAAATAAACGTATTTTTTAATTTTTTTACGAAAAATAAATACTTCAATTTTTTAAAAAAATAGAAAACAAAAAATAATAAATTATTTTCTGTAAGTAAACGCACCCTAAATTTCTCTATTGAATGGTTAGTAAAAGTTTCTTTATTTGGAGAATCACAAATAGTTGAAATGCCTAATCGTATAAAAAAATAATTTTTTTCAGGCTGATGAAATATATAAAAATTTTAAACCGATAATTTTAATATTAGAAATTAAAAGCTATTTTTTTCCGTATTTATGGATTATGCATGCAACTTAAATAGTTGAAACAATTGAGTATTTTATAATCATTAGAATTTAAATTTTCTATAATTAAATTTTTAATACCAAATCAAAGGGTAAACTTATCATCAGATGAAAAATAAATTAACATATTTTTTTATTTTATTAAATTAATTTTTACTATTTATATATTCAATATTTATACAAATTTCTATTTTTAAAGTAAAATTAAATTATTAATGAAATTTTTATTTTTTTATATATCAATTTATTATTTATATTATATTTTTAATTAATTATTATTATTATCAGATTCTCGAAATCATTCTAATGGAATCACAAAAACCATCCAACCCAGCATAGAAAGTCACACAGGCAAAAACATGACAGAACATATAGAATAAGCGTCACATTACACGGACATGAAGATTGAAATAACACTTCAGATTGAGACTTAACACACGTATTCCAGGCTTTAGTAACGTGTTCTACCATTTGCAGGCTCCTAGAATACGCTAGAGTGCTAGAAAGGATGTCAGCGGTGATTTCTAATTAACCATTCTAACCAAAATGACTTGATGATAACTTCTCAAAATTGAGGTATTTGTGCATTTTGAAATTAATTATTTTATTATAGATCCGACGACCTTTGATGGAATTAACTCCCTAGACCTTCCAATTTTTTGTTAAAAAAAATTCTTTTGAATCCATCCCTGAGTTAGAGAAAATGGGATATAAATTGTTGAAGGATGAAAACAAGCTATCTTTTGAAATAAGAGATGCTTTAATAGCATCATCAGCTATTCTTTCTCATGGCATGTATTCATTACAAGTTCAACAATTAATCCACACAAAGATGGAAAAATGGGAGATAGAGGTGAAAAATTAGATAAATTGCGAGCTAAAGAGAAAAAGGTAGGACCTAAGGCAGCAAGATTATACAATATGAAAAAAAAAAAATTGCTAAGAAAAATGAGGTATTCCTCGTTGAAAAGGGCAAGCATTAGAACTTTGTAATAAGAAATTCTAAATCGACATTTTCCTATCAATACAATCTACAAATTCAAATATGACATGCTATGTAACTAACCACGTTAACTAAATATACTTATAAAACTTTTATCAATGAAAAGGAAGAGAACAAAACAGGGCACGAGGGTAGAAGGTGTGTGTTAAAAGACGGGCACATGTTATCTCAAAAATATTTTAACCAGAGTTTTCAAACTCTGGCCCAAAAAGAACCGAACAATGCAAAGGATAAAAAACCAGAGATTCAACCGAGATTGAATTGAAATATAAATATTTTAATTAAATATAATACATAAATTCATCAACATAATGTAAAAAAAAAAAGTAATGCCCATAATAATACTATCATTTTTAACATTCATATTTAATATAAATTTCAACTTAATCTAATCAATCTCAAAGTATAGTAGCATTAAAAAAAAATGATTCTATATGCATTCTACTATGACAATTAGAATTAATATTTGTAACTATAAAAAAAAACCCCATAAAAATGTAAAAGACAAAAAAAAACATGTGCAAATTCACACACAAAAATTATGTAATTTTTTTTAAGTAGAACCGATCAAATCGCTGCCAAATCAACCGGATAACAGTTCAACTGATTTTATCCCGTTCTTAACATTTTTTAGTATTTTACCCTCAACCAGACCTGCACAGTGACTGGTTCCCAATTTTTCCAGTTGAACCAGAAGGTCCGAATTTCAAAACCTTTGATTTTAACGCCCAAAACCCTACATAAGATTATTTTCCAGTTTCCAAATGCAACCCGAGTGCTCAATTATTCTTATTATCAACAATAATACTACTAAATCACTTCCCGCTTCTCTATCCACTTTCGATCTCCTCAGATGGGTCGTCACCTCTTCAGCAATCAATGAATTAGCAAACATTTTTTATAATTAAGTTGAGTCTAGGCCCCAAATTTTACTTAATTGAAATAAACTAAACTCGCATAAATAATGTAAAAAGCATTATGAATAAAATTTGAATTATTATCATGAATATATCTTAACCTGCCATATTATAGTTTTGCCTATATTCATTACACCCGAACATAGCATCTAAACATTGCCTTAGAATCTCAATTGAACGTCCTGCCTTAACACATAAACCCCCCCCCCCCCCCCCCCCCCCCCCGGCCGGAGGATCCCCTAGCAATGGGACAGCTTATATCAGAATTTCTAACAATTTACAATGAAAAAGGGCACATTACCATCATTTTGGAGCAATGAATGCACTGGTAATTTCAGTCACACCAGTTAGTATGAACCAGAGGTGAAAAGAGCTAGATTTGCAGTCATGACCCCACAATAATGCTCCCACCTTGCACATGGACATCTTACTATAAAATCATCTACTGCAGATCACATATTTCTGGTATATAAAGGTGACCCTTACTATTTTCTTACTATAGCAAAGAATATTATAGTTTAATGATGAGCATAATATTATGCAGATACAGCACATATAGGCAGCAAATGCTACTTTTGCTAGAATCCTCAATTAAACTATAACCATATGCAACATGTGGAGGATGATTATATAATCTAGATCAATGAGACACGGGGTAGGTATGGTAGCATTCTGGAAAATGCTATCCATTTTAAGGATGCTTGTACTAGAATGTCAAATACATAAAATATCAACCACTTATCCAGGGAATGCACATGCCGGCCCCGTAATCCCAAGTATATTCTTGCACCTAGTTTTTTCAAAGGAAAGATATGAGGAGAGAAACAATTTTGCCTCCTAGGCAGTCCTATAGAATAAAATGTAGCTGAAAAGGAAAATTCCAAGCTGCATGTTCTCGAGCAAAGGCCCTTCTCACTAATCACTAGAATGGAAGCTGGGACAAAAATTTTAAAACTCAATTGGCACACCATAAGTACATCCAATTCTATAAAATATTGAAACATGCCTCCCTATAACAATAAACCTAATCTCTATCTATAGACCTTATGAGGTTTTGCAAAGAAGTGGCACTATTACAAAATGCAGTCTCATCTCTATGAAGTAACATAAAATGCCAATTAAAGTGACAATGCAAAAATTTAAGTAGGAAACAATTGCACTGATGTAACAACCTCTCAATATTCAATCGAATGGACAACTAAGATTACTAGCAAAGTTCAAAATTTTTAACCATACCATGTGATGCAGAAGATGGCAATCCGGATGGGCTGGTGGATCAAGCAGCAGCTGGGCCTAGGAGGTGGTTAGTCTACTCTCGCAGGAAGAAGTTTCAGCAAGCAGGGGCACTCCAGGAAACTGAATCAATATAGTTGTGGCTTGACTAATTTGTTAGGGAAGGAGGAAAGAATTAGTTATGCTTAGCTGTACTGAGATTGTAACGGTTTTGCTTTTTGGCTTTTTTTGTTTTTGGGCTGCTTTTATTCCGGAGGAGGGGAAAATGAGGGGCATGCTGTTTTTTTTGGTTTATGCAGATTTTCTGCTCCATAGCAGGGCTCCATTGTTATGGAGAGGGAAGCTAGCTTCCTGGACTATCTTCTATCGTAATTTTCAGTTCATTAATCAAAGAAGTTCATCACTTATTTTTCCAATTTTTCCAATCCATTATCTTTTAGTTATTTGATTGATTTACTTAATCTATTCTGCATCATTGATAAATTCCATTCTGCATCAATTGGCGCCGTCTGTGGGAAACACAACGTTCCTTCTCACACAAAACTAATCAACAATGAATGACCCACCCAAAACACGATCCCAAACCAAAGTTGAATTACAGGAACGAGTTGAAGCTCATGAGAAAACTTTGCTTGCAATCCAACAAACCCTTGCCACATTCCAGAAATTGGTAGAAGAGAAGTTTGAATCCTTGGAAATTAAAATGATGAGGAAAACAGAGAAGCAACCCTTAGAAGATGAAGAAGACGAGCAACACACTAATGCAACAGAACTAAGTGAAGATACTCCCAGGCGAGTTTTTATTCCTTCCAATTCCAACTATGAGCAGCCTTCTAATCCCCGATTGGATTCATGCGTGAGACCCAACCATTTTGATGCTGGAACTATAGCTTTGCCCAAAGTAAAACTACCGGAGTTTAGTGGTCCAGATCCCCGCAACTGGATTGCTAAGGCTGAGCTCTTCTTCAACGTCCAGCAGACTCCAGAACGGATGAAGCTCACCATCGCTCAAATGTGTATGACAGGTCCTGCAACAACATGGTTCTCTCAAGCCTTGAGGGACAATCCTCAAATGTCCTGGGAGCAGTTCAAAATAAAACTTAATGGTAGATTTGGAAAACGGAGAACTCAAAATCCCTACGAAGAACTGAGTGTGTTTTTTCAAACGGGGAGTGTGGATGAATACATAGAAGAGTTTGAGACAATTACTGGGTATATTCCCAAGGCTTCTGAGACTCAATTTCTTGGTTACTTCATGGGTGGCTTGTGAGAAGAAGTGGGGAGATGGGTACGATTCATGAAGCCACAAACCTGTGAGGCGGCCATGAATCTTGCTCGCGATGCAGAGATGACATTTGGCCCTCCGGAGGCTGGACGGCGACCAGAGAGAAGAGTAGTGTTGGACGCTCGATTTCATTTCCGCCACTCCTCTCAACTGGCGGCCTGTGAATCCCAAAGAAATGGGTCAGCCCTCCCCAAAGCCTACAAACACAAACCCAAGCCCAATGACTTCCCAAAGACCTTTCCCAAACCGATCACTCCCAAATCGCACCGTCCCACACCCACCCTGTACCGGAGCTCCACCACCAGGTCGCAATAGAGGGCCACACCACTTATCCCTGAAGGAGATTGAGGAGCGGCAGCGACTAGGGCAGTGCTTCAGATGCACCCAACCTTACAGTCCACAACACAAGTGTAGTGGAGGAGAGCTGCGACTCGCCATCCACGAGAACGACTTCTATTTGGAGGCCGAAGAACCAGGTGAGGAAGAAGCAATTGATGGGACGGCTGGAGACGAAGAAGAAGTGGTGGGAGAGTGCAACTCCATAGAGATATTCTATGGAGCAGCAAATCCTGCAATGGCGTCCAGCACCATGAAGCTACAAGGAATGCTGCAGGGAATTCCCATCGTCTTGCTAGTGGATTCCGGTGTAACTCACAACTTCATTTCCCGCAAGCTGGTAAGATCCTTGAATTTGCACATTGAATCTATCCCTCCTGTTAATATCAAGCTAGGTGATGGATACCTAGTTACAGTTGTTGAAAAATGCAAAGATATTCCTCTGAGTTTGGGTGAGTTATCATTGAACTTAGAGGCATTAGTGTTTGAGCTAGGACCTCTTGATTTAGTTCTGGGAATTGAATGGCTAAGAACACTAGGTGATGTGACTCACAATTGGGAGCAGAAATGGATGAAATTTGTACATGGGGGAAAACAGGTTAGGCTGGCTGAAAATGAGGAAACCGACTCTGAACAGGATGCACTTCGGGTTTGGCTTAGTGGGGGCAGTCTAAGACACGTGTCGACAGCATATTCCCGTTCTACCAGCCTCCCCTCAAGGTCTCAGCAGGGAGCAGCAAGCGGGCATAGCAAACCTCATGAACCGATTTCCTGCAGTCTTTTAACCAGTGATCGGCTTGCCACCTCGGCGTAAATACGATCAAACCATTCAGCTTGTCGCTGGGTGTGAATCGGTCAGTGTTCGACCATATAGGTACCCACACCAACAAAAGGCCGAGATACAGAGACAGGTGGAGGAAATGTTGCAGCAAGGAATAATTCGACCCAGCCAGAGTCCGTTCTCCAGCCCAGCTCTTTTAGTCCGAAAGAAAGATGACTCATGGCGATTATGCATCGATTACAGGGCTCTCAACAAGGCAACTATAATTGATAAGTACCCCATACCTATGGTGGACGAGCTCTTGGATGAATTAAACGGAGCCAGATTCTTCACTAAATTGGACTTAAAATCCGGTTTCTATCAAATCCGTATGCGAGAGGGGGATGAATATAAGACGGCTTTTCGAACTCATGACGGGCACTACGAGTTTATGGTGATGTCGTTCGGATTGACTAATGCTCCGTCTACATTCCAAAGTGTGATGAATGACATATTCCGCCCTTGGCTGAGGAGAATAATTCTTGTGTTCTTCATTGACATTTTGGTTTATAGCAGGACTTGGGAGGACCACCTAGAGCACTTGGCCACTGTCTTAAAAGTGCTGGCAGACAATGACTTCAAGGTTAAACCTAAGAAGTGCTCCATAGGCCAGACCTCAATAGATTATTTAGGCCACCATATCACAGCGGCAGGGGTGGCAGTTGATCCGACTAAAGTCACAACAGTATAGAATTGGCCAGTACCGAAGAATGTTAAGGGAGTTCGGGGGTTTTTGGGTCTGACCGGGTATTACAGGAAGTTCATCAAATATTATGGGAAGATCGCCAAACCTTTGACTGAATTGACCAAGAAGAATGGTTTCCAGTGGCACGCTAAGGCACAAGGTGCCTTTGAGGCTCTTAAGGAAAAGCTCACTAATGCGCCACTGCTGGCTCTTCCAGATTTCACCAAACCCTTCAATATAAAATGTGATGCTTCAGGAGTGGGGTTGGGGGCTATTTTAATGCAAGAGGGCAGGCCCCTTGCTTATTACAGCAAGGCTCTAGCCGATCGTAATCTCACCAAGTCGACTTACGAGAAAGAGTTAATGGCTTTGGCCTTAGCTATTCAACATTGGCATCCCTACTTGCTCGGTAGGAAGTTCATTGTGTTTGCTGATCAAAAGAGCCTGCGATATTTGTTGCAGCAACGGGTTACCACCACGGATCAACAAAATTGGCTTGTCAAGCTAATGGGATATGTGTTTGAAGTTCGTTATAAACCAGGGAAACTCAACAACGCTGTTGATGCTCTATCCAGACAACAAGAATATGCAGAATTTGCGACACGTGTATTCTCTCCTACATGGATGGATGGTAGCAGCTTGGTCGAAGAGGTGGATCGGGATCCACAGCTGCTGGCCTTGAAGCGAGCTTTTGAGGCTGACCCTAACGCGAAACCGAAGTATCAGCTGAAGCAAGGGGTGCTTTACCGAAAAGGGAAGCTGGTCATCTCACTAACTTTAGCATGAATTCCAGCCATGATAGAGGAATTCCACAATATAGTTACTGGGGGGCATTCGGGTTATTACAGCACATACCGGAGAATTGCAGCAAGTTTCTATTGGAAGGGGATGGTGCAACAAATTAAAGATTATGTCAAAAGCTGCTCGGTTTGTCAGCGTTTCAAGGCTTCATCGTTAGCTCCAGCCGAGTTACTGCAGCCTCTCCCTATTCCACAAGCAGTTTGGGAAGACCTCTCTATGGATTTTATCATTGGGATGCCGAAGTCCAAAGGGTATGATGCTGTCATGGTTGTTGTCGACAGGCTATCCAAATACAGCCACTTTGTGGCTTTGAAGCACCCCTACACTGCTCGGACAATAGCTGAGTTGTTTGCTAAGGAGATTGTCCAGTTGCATGGGTTCCCAAAGTCAATCATCAGCGATAGGGATCCGGTTTTTATGAGTAGGTTTTGGCAAGAGTTGTTTAAGCTACAGGGGACTCAGCTCAAGTTCAGCTCCTCCTATCATCCGGAAACGGATGGCCAAACCGAGGTGGTTAATAGGTGTCTAGAAACGTACCTCCGCTATTTTGCTTCTAACCAGCCCTGCTATTGGACTCACTGGTTGTCTTGGGCTGAGTACTGGTATAACACTACCTTTCATGACAATACAAGCGTCACTCCCTTCGAAGCGGTGCATGGAAGGTGACCTCCAACTCTCTTACAATATGTTTCGGGCGAGATACAGGTAGAAGCAGTAGCTAAGGAGCTTCAGGATCGCGATGAAGTTTTGAGGCCGCTTAAGCATCATCTCCTTCGGTCTCAGCAACTAATGAAGGCTCAAGTTGACCAACATCGCCGCGATGTCTAGTTTGAGGTGGGGGACTGGGTCTTTCTGAAGCTTAAGCCGCATAAGCAGCAGTAAGTGACTCGAAGGATATACCCGAAGCTGTCAGCTCGATATTATGGGCCATTCCAGGTTGAAGCAAGGGTAGGAACAGTGACTTATCAGTTGTGTCTCCCTGAATCTTCTAAGGTTCACCCCGTTTTCCATGTTTCCTTGCTAAAGAAGGCCATTGGCTCTCAACCAAGCTCTCCCAATCTGCCACCTGAGTTAGAGCTTGAACCAAGCGATGGGGTTGTCCCAGCAAGGGTGCTAGCATCGCGAATAGTCTACAGAGATGGTGAGCGTGTGTCCCGGTGGTTAGTGCAGTGGCAGTCCAAGGGAGTAGAAGATGCTACATGGGAGGATGAGTTCCTATTAAAGAGCACCAATCCGCAGCTAAGTCTTGAGGACAAGACTTCTTTTCAAGGGGACGGCAATGATGCAGAAGATGGCAATCCGGATGGGCTGGTAGATCAAGCAGCAGCTGGACCTAGGAGGTGGTTAGTCTACTCTCGCAGGAAGAAGTTTCAGCAAGCAGGGGCACTCCAGGAAACTGAATCAATATAGTTGTGGCTTGACTAATTTGTTAGGGAAGGAGGAAAGAATTAGTTATGCTTAGCTGTACTGCGATTGTAACGGTTTTGCTTTTTGGCTTTTTTTGTTTTTGGGCTACTTTTATTCCGGAGGAGGGGAAAATGAGGGACATGCTGTTTTTTTTGGTTTATGCAGATTTTCTGCTCTATAGCAGGGCTCCATTGTTATGGAGAGGGAAGTTAGCTTCCTGGACTATCTTCTATTGTAATTTTCAGTTCATTAATCAAAGAAGTTCATCACTTATTTTTCCAATTTTTCCAATCCATTATCTGTTAGTTATTTGATTGGTTTGTTTAATCTATTCTGCATCATTGATAAATTCCATTCTACATCAATGCTATATATGTTGTTCATTAAATATACAAACAAAATTATACCAATGATTATGTGTTAGCACAGTTGCAAAATTTAAATCAGATAATGAATATTAATAAGTTATTTTGATTTTTTCTAAAATTTTGGCAATTTATACAGAACAAAATATCAAAAGATAAAAATTACTATTGCATAGTCCTGCAAGAGGGAAAATTCATGAGAGGTTACAAAGGTATTCAATGAACCATGTAATGTAACCACTCCAATTGAGGGACCTAAACAAGCCCCCCCCACACAACTCCCTCTCCCCCCAAAACTCTCAACCACCCCTCCCACTCTCTCCCCACAGCCCAACTTCTTGAAAGATGAGGGATGCACAAAAGAGAGTGAGTTTTGAAACTAACAGAACAAGAAAAAGATAAAACGATGGAAATAGTTCTTATAATTACACCAAAAGTTTGGATACAGAAAACTATAATATGAATTTAAGATAGAAAATCCATAGTTAAAACTCAAGTACAAAATGACTACAACAATAATTGAGAGCATATAAGGTACTACCAATGTTCCTCTCTAACTAATGGAAGACTAAGGCAATTAATAACATAGCATGTCCAAATGATATTGCACATATTCACAACTGAACCACTTAAGTTACCCGACTGACAGATTGCACAAAGAAGCAAGCATTCCAGGATCACAAGTGAATTCATTCTATAAAGTAACTTGTACTAATAGTTAAAGCGATATGATGTTGGGTTACTCAAATCATAGTGACTTGACCTAGAACGGTTAATGCTATCAAAAGTGGAACCAAAATCTCTTCGACCACTATCAGAATTGATGCCATTGAATTGTGACCCATATCGATTATGATGGTGTGTAACACCATGGAGAACTGGCACTGAATCAAAGAAAACATTTTCAGGGGCAAAGAAACCAAGTAATCCACCTCAACAATTTTTTTAAAAACATAAATACAGAAAGGGTAAGCCAGAAAAATGTAAAAGGGACACCTTACCTAAGGAATTATTGAAAGGGTAAGCTGAAACCCTGCAAGACGCAGATAGTCTCATAGATTGAGGAGAGTTCTCTACATTGTTTGTTGCCAGGGGGTGAGGCCGTGGCTTGTTAGATAAATTTGAAGCAGGTGAAGATCCATTGGGAAGATTTTGTGATGATTTGTCTTGACCAGAAATCTGCATAATAGCAACAAAAATCATTAACAGTAAAACATCTAATGAGATATTACCAAGACAGGGTTCCATTTATTAATCGAATGAACCAAACAGTTATTTTGGACGGGGAAAAAAACACAATACTAACCGCAAATTTCAAAGTCCGATGGTAGAGAACAACAAGGCCAGAGAAAAGCTTGACGGCATACTCAGCAATCTCCTCAGTTTCATATTCTGCAAATGCATATCCTTTGGGCCTGTCAGTTTCCTTATCTCGCGGCATGTACAGTTCCACCACGCGTCCAGCTTGAATTAGAATATCATACAAAACTCTATCACTCACCCTTTCATCCAAATTACCTGCAAAATTATTGTCAATTGGAATCAAATTAGCTGCTAAATGTGAACATGGAATATGATTTATAGTAAATATTTTCCTAAGAAACGAACAGATCGGGAAAATTCTGATTCACAATTTGAATCTGAAGAACTCACCTACGTAAACGGTACAACTCGTATTTCCAGACATGGTCCTTGAGCTACAAAATAAGAATTAAAAAAGAAAACCTAGATTCAGAACAGTATAATACAGAAATGATCTCCCTTCCCCAGAGAGTGAGAAGATCTTAAGGACAAAGGAAGACCTGAAAATTTTAAGGATGGCAAATTTGCTCTGAATATGTGAATACTATTTTTAATATTTATTATTTATTGCGGGCGAGGAGAGTTGGGAGGCTGGCTGGCTCGCCGACTCCCCCACCTTGTTTGTTTCAAGGTTTACGTGGCTTAACGTCATACGGTACGATTTAATTTGTTGTCAGGAAAAATTTGTAAAAAATTGGTTCAAGATCTGTCGACTAATCCTATAAAAAAAAAATATATATATATATATATATATATAGTTTCATTTAGAAAGAGTTTAAAAAATTTTTATCTAAATCTGATTTAGATAAGTTTTATAAATCAGTACAATAGTATAATGATACATATACATATTAATTATCATTACATTTTTTTAAATCAATTTTGTATAAGGAATAATATATTATTAATTTAATTATTAAAATTTACATGGACCGGATTTAAGGAATTTGGAAAAGGACTTTAATTTTGATTCAATGGATTTTCCTTATATGCTTTTGGTTAAAAAGATTTTTTATTCTACATAATTATTTTTATTGCTTAAAAATTTAACCCTTTTTTGGATATTTAAGAAAAAATTAAAACATAAATTAAAATTAATAATTTGAAAATTTTGTATGATGCAAAAAATTATTACAAATTTGATCCAATCACTCATTCAGCTAGACTCAAAATCTGAAGTGGCTCAATTCGAAATTGATCCAATCCAAAATTATCCCGACCCATATAATAAGTCTATTATATAAATATATTATCTATTTTATTTATTATTTTTTATTATATAATATAAATCTATACTATTATATTATTACATTATTTTTCATTACATTTTCAAAAAATTAAAGTATTTATTTTTTGTTAATTTTTAAAAAATGCATTCATTAAAAAATTAAATTATATATTATTAAAATATATATATATATATATATAGGATTAAATTATATATTTATTAAAATGAACCACTTAAACTAAATATTTATAACTTTGTGAATATTGAATAAAAAAACATGATAATAACATAAAAAAATCCAATCAATTTTTAATTTTTATTAGTATTATAATAGTTCCACAATTTATTAGCAATGGCCTCTCCAATTATTTCCATTTGCATTTATTAGGATAAATCCATAATAATATTCTTTGTTGTACTCTAGCAGTTAATTTTTCTCACATTGTTAAATTTTTATCTACCATATAATATAAATAATTGATCAATTTTATCTTCTATCCTGATAGAATTATGCAGTGTGCAACATACAATATGCATTAGCCTTTGTCAACCTAAAAGACAATTTGGTGTTGATTTCAAAATTGGAAAGAGCCTTCAAATACTTTGAATGTCTTTTCTATCACATTACGTAAAGATGAATGCATATAATTAAATAACTCATATTTTCTTATAATTTATCCTCGTCCAAAATAAGCCATATAAAAAATATTTTTTACCATGATATAGAGCCAAAAATCCTAGTATATTAGGATAACCAGCATTCACAATATAATACTAATCTACAAATTAATATTTATGTTAATCAAATAATAATAATAATATAAATCAACATTAAGAGAAAAATGATAATGTAAACTCTTACCACTACTTGAAAGGGAAAATTATTTTCCTATCTTATTAGTGAATAAAGAAATACTCTAAAATTATTTGTTATCGTTTTCCATCCAGTGTACACAAATATAAATGACATGTCATGAGAACATATAGCTATGACATTTTGTGTCACAAATGTTGCCTTTATACTATGAAAGATCTTTTGTTTTAAAAGCTGGTGACCAAACTATCACATGAATACGGGTCAATTTCATCTATGGTCACTGGACTTACACCTAATTGCTCAAAAGTAATTGGCTTATTTTTCATGACTTAAATGTCACTGAACTTATCACCTTTTTGCAAAAAAAGTCATCTTGATCAATTTTCGACGATTACTCTTGCAGGAATACTGACGTGACATGTCATGTCATATGCCTGGACACATGTGGCACAACACGTCAGCAGCCATGTCACTAGAAGAGGCCACGTGTGTCCAAAAATATAACATGGCATGCTGACGTATCGTGTGATATGGCCTCTTTTGGTGATGTGGCTGCTGACGTGTCATGCCAAGTGTATTTAGACATATGGTGTGGCATGCTACGTCAACATTCCGACAAGAATTATCATTGAAAATCGGTTAAGATGACTTTTCTGTAAACATATGATAAGTTCAGTTACATTTAAGTCACGAAAAATAAGTCAGTTACTTTCAGGCGGTTAGACATAAGTTCAGTGACTATAGGTGAAATTGACTCCATGAATACCATATATTATACCTATGCATTGTTTTACTAAACAAAAGCAAAATATTTAACTTACAATATATATATATATATATATATATATATATATATATATATATATATATATATATATATATATATATATATACCATAAAATGACAAATTATAATATTTTAAAAATATATTATCTTACCTCAAAATATCGATGTCATTTGGAATTTTCTTAAATTTCTGACTGCATAGAAAGGCTATTCATATGTTTGATCAAGTGAATACCTATAGAAACTAATGCTATAATTACTATCTTTCACGATTTATGAACAGTAGTAAGTGAATATCGTTCCACTATAACCCTTTGACGAAAATTATGACATAGAACTAACAACCCATGTCAACTCTTTTTTCCACACTAAAATCCTTTTTATCTCTTAAAAAACCCATCAAATTCAACCTTTCACATAAATTCCTAAACACATATAATGCCATACTAAAATCTTCATAACACCTAATTGGATTTCTTCCAAGAACTTCTAGAATGTAATTTTTGCCATTATGTATTGAAGTTCGGCAAGAAACCCTTTTTAAAAAATCCCTTTTCATGAGTTACAAAAATTAACTGAAAGTAAATCTAAAAATTCATCATTCTCATCACCATTTGTTAAATACTTTAATATTTGATTTTGATATAAATTTTGATCCATAAATCCTGCATAAAATTAAAAGAAATAATGAGTTTATCAAATTTCAAGGACAAAAAGATAACAAAAGTTTGTATAATAAGCCTAGCCATGAGATATAATCTAATTAAAAAAAATATCACAGATTGAATTATATAAACTTTCAATTCGATCTCTTCTTCTATTGCTACACATTAAGACAAACATTTTTGTCTATTTTGAACATACAAAATGCTCTGATGCTTTGTTACAGACTCAAGGAATGCAAAGCTAACCTTAAATATTTCATAATACCTCGGCTTAAAGGTTGTTTACTCAGATATTTCTTATTAAAGCGAGGGATTCCTTTCAAGTGAGACATCTATCCCGACAAGGGATAGCGATTCTTTATTGTGATCTTGTTGAGGGTGCAATAATCCTAATCCACACACATGCACCGCGCGCCTTATTCGGCACCAAGATCTAATTTTGTTTATCTCCTTAACAGTAAAGCCACTCCTACTTTACTTGAAAGTTTTAGAGTGATAGCTACCGTAGATAAATGAAATCATTATTTATTACTTTAGCCACTGAATTTGCAACAATGGTTATTAGGATTATGAGTTCCATTAGAGCTAAACAAATAACCTACTAAAACCCGTAACGTTAAAAATATCTTTTATCTCTTCTAAAATATCCATATATGCCTCTATATTATATGGATCAGGTTCAACACTTGTAGTTTGATTGTTTTCTAATTTATATCTTTAGGCTTTTTGTTAATTCATTTTGTACTGTAACACTTAACAAGATGCCTACTTTTCCA
The DNA here is from genome assembly GCA_037975025.1 of Excoecaria agallocha. Lineage (NCBI taxonomy): Eukaryota > Viridiplantae > Streptophyta > Magnoliopsida > Malpighiales > Euphorbiaceae > Excoecaria > Excoecaria agallocha. The sequence continues at coordinate 8,860,481 of CM075820.1, forward strand.
AACATGAATCTAATTTTTCAAATTTTGATTCTTTCTTAGCTCTACAAAAGCTAGGAATGTAATGGGTATGAACTTGCTTATCTTTTGGACTACATAAATGATGAATACCCCATTTGAAAGAATTCTTCTTCAATTTAGCACTAGTCATCTGAAGTATAAGGTAATTGTGTAGAAGCATGGTGCAGATGCCCAATAGCAGTAAATTTACTAAAAATTTGACACAGCAGGTCATAATTGCTCCAACCATTTTTCTTAAATGGTTTGAAATTTTTGTGTTTCTACAATTTAAGAGGCAAAATAATTTAAATATTTTAATATCTGAACTATATACCTTAATGTAAAAAATTAATAACAAAAAATTAAATTATCGATACCCTTACCTTATAAAACATCTACCAAATGTATTCCACAGCAAATACAATGTTTGAGTTTGAGTCATACGTTATCCAAGTATACTCTAATAATTTAGTAAATTGTCGATGCTTTAATCGAAAACAAGTGTGTTTTCCTTTTAACTTTTCTATACCATTTCTGATCTACTCCACTATTATAAATAGTTCGTCATCCATTTCTTACCAATCAATTGGTTTAAAAGATAGAGTTTCATTCGAATTCTTTTTTACTCTCTTATATAATATATTGGGATAATACATGAAGGCTCCTCCAACTTGACACCAAAAATCAATTAAGCACCTAAACTTTAAGTTTGACTAGATGACCATTTAAACTTGGTTATTCAATATATAATAAGCACAAAATATGTATTTCTCTAGATAACAATGACGTGACAATAGCCTCTTGCTCTACTTAATAACAACATTCAAATCCATTGGTTTTTTTACTCAAGCTAAAAGTGCAGTAGCAGAAGGAAACAAAAAATATAAATATAAATAAAGAGAAGAAGAAGAAGAATAACAACAACAAAAACAACAAATCTATTACAACAAAAAAAAATCTCTATCTTATAGCCTTAAACTAGGTACCAATAAGCTTCAGCCTTTATTTTTTATATTGTTGAACCTCCCAAGTTATCACTGTCGAAATCTCTTAAAAGTAGATATATTTATTGATCCATGAAAACACTTTTTATACCATTTCAGAGTCCCAAAGAAATTTTCACTCTTATTTCAATAACATCAAGGATGTAAGTAGCATTGATTCAGTCATAATTAGATTTTTCTCATTATTTGTTCAGTGCACAACACCTTTTTTAACATATTTTGCCAATGCAATTAATCAATAAATTATTAAAATGTTTAATTTTTTGAATTGTGAATCAAAAACTTTTCAAAAGCATGTTCTATTTAGTTGGATCATATTATGTGTTAAAACATATTTTTGCATTGTTTAACACTAAATTGTTGATCTTGAAGCCTAATCCCACTCTAATTTTAAGAAAATAAACTCCCTTAACAAAAGAGTACTTTAGTTGCATTGTTGCAATTAATAATAACAAAAAAATTATAAATAAAATAAAATAAAAATAATGCATTCTCAAATATTCGATGAGATATTACCTATCACCCTTTGGTTTTCTAATGCAATCTCTAGTACTAAAATTAGCCATTCTATACTCACAACGTAAGCGTTTCCCATCTCAAAAATAGCAGACCTACAAATCTCAACTATTAATAAGTAAATTATTTTAAATCATAGCCAACAAAAACAAGCTAAAGATATCAAGTATACCCATCTGCTTTGGCAAAAACACCAATCTGTGCTCAAAGTTGCCTCATCTACAATTAGCAATATTATAATCGATTGTACTACTGTAGTAAAACTTTTACTAATTATTGGTCAATCAAAAAAACTAATAAAATTTAAACAATTAATGAAACTTGTATAACATATATTAATGATATAAGGGAACTGAATAAAATTAATATTTAAGAGAAATTTAACATTAGCACCTAAGCTCCTTCTCAAGTTAGACTCATATGTAATATGAAAATTCTAGTTCTTCAAAAAAACCTCATCACATAACTTTGAAAATGAAAAATAAAGGTTATTGGGCATCATCTTAAACCTCAGGAGATGGAACTAAGCCTGCCTTGACAAAAAGGTTGGCCAATAGCTTTCAACCCCTGTTCCATATGGAACAACTGGACAAAATCTAATTCAAATCAATGTGAAACTATTCATAACCATGGTAATCGATGTGACCCATACTTGTCTACCCACTAAATTCACTCACTTTATGCACAGCTACCATGGAAACTCCATATGCACACATCATCAACAACATAGATTCTTCCTAATGCTGGACAATATATCATTTAAGTGATAAAAATTACCCCAAAACTATGATTCGAAATATTGAATTGAAATGTGAATAACACAATCAAATAGTAAGAGTCTAACCTAATTTTATAGAAGTAAAATAAAAAATGGAGAGAGCCTGACTTGATAATCGCAGTTGCAAGAAGCGTATTGGAGAATCTTCTGATCTCTATCCTCCTTAGGGTAGAGAATGCTCTTACTAAAAATTAAGAGAAGAAAATCAACAAAATAAGATTAAATACCATAGAAAGAAAAGGAATAAGAGATTGTAATGGATGATTATTTACCATTCGCGATAAAATTTCACTGTACTCATCTTGGTGAATCTTGCAATCTCTTACAAAACAAAATTTCATTGTACCCGTTGTTTCCCTTTTGACTCGAAAAAGGAGCGATTCAATTTTTGATAAGAGGGAGTTAAAGTGTTTGGAAATTAAGCAGCATCAGATTAGGGACTTGATCTCGGAGATAGAGTTAAAGATGAGAAAGATGAGAGAATAAAGTAGTTTTTGATGCCAAAACGTTGCAACTGATGCCAAAACGTTGCAACAAAGAAGAAGAAAAAGATGATGATGATGATGATGATGATAATGGATAAAAAGACAATTTTTTGCCTTTAGTCACAAGGCTTATGAAATAATAATGCGCCTCTTATTACTTGTGTTACATGTGTTTTGCCACGTCGAATTTCATGCTTATTATATATCGAATAACCAAGTTTAAGTGGCCCGCTAGTCAAACCTAAAGTTTAGGTGCTTGACTGATTTTTGGTGTCAAGTTGGAGGGGCGCTTCATGTATTATCCATAATATATTTAAAAAGATAAGTTTATTACTATCGGACCACTCTTTTGATTATTCCCCATTTCCATTCTCTCCCCTCTAAATTTGAACAATCCTAATCCCCACTAATGATTGACTTCACTGAAAATTTGAGAAATAAAATAGCAATAAAATTTTGGCTAATGGTCTCAAGAAGTTGCTATAACAATTGTCTTACAATAGTTTGAAGATTCCAAAAAAATGATAGTAATAAGAAACCATGCCAACTTAATCTATTATGAATTAACTGAAGAAAATTCATGGACCCAATAAAGCTTTAAGGAAAATTAAATCATATGACTAATTAACCAGGTTTAACAACTTAAAATTGCTAAAATGGACAGTAAAAACTATAAAATAGGTTACATTTGGGCTTTCCAATGGTATAAGCATGCAAACACCTTCATTACTTTTAAATTGTTCTAGGAATATCATTTGTTAAAGTTTAATGTCTTGTTAGCCATAGTATTAGTATGAAAAATTAATTTTCAAACATAATAACTAATATTACATTTTGCCCACTAAACAATCTTGTATTTCCTTATGTTTATTACTACCTAGCTATTGTTAAAATAAAGGTAAAAACCCATAATTTAGTCTCTGAACTTTAATATTTTTATACATTGAATTTTTATACTTTTAAAACTATAAATTATGTCTTTTAATTTTTATGTATTTATACATTGGGTCTCTATACTTTTAAAACTACACATTGGATCCCTGAACTTATTTATTAAAACACATTAAATCCAAATAGACGTAAAAAAATAGTGTTCTATTAAAATATATGCGACTTTAACTGCGTTTGTATTACACCGTCGTTTATATTGTTCATGTTGGACTAATGTGTTCTACTTAAAAAGTTCAAGGATTCAATATATAGTTTTAAAAGTATATAGATCCAATGTGAAAAATCGTTAAAGTTAAGGGACCAAATTTTGGGTTTTTCCTAAAATAAATTTGTTTAGTTTCAATGATGGTGTATAAGCAAGTTAGAAGTCTGTTTTCAGTAATTTGAAATAAGAAAAACCCATAATTTAGTCCTTAAATTTTAATATTTTTACACATTAAGTCCCTATACTTTTAAAACTATACATTGAATTCCTGAACTTTTCGAAAAGAACACATTAAGTCCAAAATGGATGATACAAATGACACTATAATGCATGCTCCTTTAAAGTCACGTGTATATTAATGGAGTACTATTATTTTTAATATCTGTTTAGACTTAATGTGTTTTAATAGATATATTCAGAGATTCAATGTGTACTTTTAAAAGTATAGAGACTCGGTGTATAAATATATAAAATTTAAAAAACTCAATATGTAGTTTCAAAAGTACAAGAATCCAATATATAAAAACGTTAAAATTCAAGTACTAAATTATAGATTTTTCCTATGAAATACACATAGATTCTTACAAACTCTTCTATATATGATACATATGGCTTTTTCATATTCATGTTGCTCATGTTTTGATATTGAAAAAAGGTACTAAAATGCCCTTAATGTGTTTTTGAAGTAGCTAAAATGGCCCTTACCTTTTTTCGAAGCGAAATGCCCCTAAAACTGATAAATTGGTGCAAATTTGCGCCTAAGTTACTGTTTTGTCAGGTATACAGGTGAATTGATGATATGGTATATAAGTGTTAGTGTAAGCCCTAGCCCCAATACATTGTAATAAAACACTTTAGTTAATAAATGAGGCATTTGTTTTATCCATTGTATTCCTATGCATATCAATTGATAGAACTATCCAAGAATGTTATTTCAGTTTAAGTTATCATGTGTGAGGCACATGGTTGTAAGACCTTGAAACAATAGAGACTTTATTCTAAATATCCCTAGTTAGTCATTGTTATGAGAATAACAATGAATTAAGATCAGTATGCTCTCTCTGATAAGTTGAGTTCTATCTTACGGATCATAAGGACAAGAGTGTCAATCAGAGATCATAGATATATGTTTAAAACATGGTATCTAGATTTGATCCATTCATGAGAACACTACATGGTACAAGTCATAAGTGTTTCTCATATGCAAGTTTTGCATCGGAGTTCTTAGACCTAAAATCTCTATGAAACTCTTTATGAATTAGTGTGTACTTTGACATACACCTAACGTGCTTGTAACAGAGTGACAAATATGGGTATGCTTGGGTATATATTGATTCATACTAGAGAGCATGAGAGAAGTGAAGGGATTACCCCTCTCTATAAGAGAGAAAATATCATCGGCCACTTGATCGGTGAACTGAGAAGTGTATGGCCATACCGAGATAAAATAATGAGTAATCATTATTTATCTGAGAGTTTAGTGTCACTGGAATATCAAGAAATGAATTAATATATATAAGGATGACTAGTTCCATGCCTTATATTAATTCTGATATTTATGGGTAAGGAACTATATAAAATTGCATTAGGTCACTAAATGCCATTTGCATTTTCATTTAATTTGAAATGCTATAATATCTTGCTAGAGAATATATATAGCCTTTGAATTAATTCATTAATTCATTGCCAATATTAAATGGACTTATAGGATCGCACACAAAGCATTGGGCTTAAAATATTTAAATAAAGTATTGGGCATTAATTTGGGCTTTTAATTAAAGTCAAATTAATGTATGTAATGGATATTAAAATTGCTATTGGACCTTGGTCCATAGAGAGAGAAATTCAGCCCACAAGGTTTAATTTCAATTAATTAATTATCTTGTATTAATTTAATTAATTGAGTGTTAAAGCCTAAAAGAATTTTAATCAAATTAAATCACTTAAATATGAGATGGAGTGACCGAAATTCCAAGATAAAAATCAAGGGAATTTCGGCACATGTATATTACTTATATTAAGTGATATTATTTGATTAAATGTCTTACATTTATTTCAAATTAATTAAAAAGAGTTTGAATCAATGTATATTACTTATTTTAAGGAACTGATTAAGAATGAATTCACTACCTAAATGGATGAGAATCTCGGCATTATCACTTAAGAAAATAAGTGATATATATTGAATGAAATAAATTAAAAAACCCTAAGGCGTGAACTTGCTTTCTCACTCACAATTTTTCTTAGCCGAATTCACAAAGAGAAATGATTGTTCCTTGTTTCTCTCGTGTTCTTGGGCAGAAATAGCAACTAAAAGAAGTGCAAGATCAAATCTTGTAGCTTCAATCCATTGCCATTACACAAAACTTAAATAGAGAGCTAGCAATCTCGATTTTAAACCGTCATTGAAATTGTGTGTGTGAACATAGAGAGGAGTTGCGTAAAGGCTATTCCTTTGGCATTGGTGGTGAAGATCTAAGGCAAACAAATCTTTCTTGATTGCTGGTCATCATCAAAATCAAATCTTGAAGTGCATCTAAAGTTGTAAGTTTTAAAACCCTAAAATTGCATGTTTTCGATTCTTGTTTATGGATTAAGTGGCATGTATGATCGAATTTATTAATTTTCCGCTGCATGATCATCATATAAATGCCATGTCATATTCCATCAGTGGTATCAGAGCCTAAACATGCTTATTTTAGTGCTTTAGATGCATGAAATAATTAATCAAAAATCGTTATTATAAAAACATGCAATGCTTAAATTTTCTGTTTTGAGTTTTTTGCATTGTTTTGGTGTAAAAACGATTTTAAATGATTATATAGGTATTATAATTAATATGACATGTTAATATACTGTCCTAAGATGTTCTTAGAGCTGTTAATGGTCGGATTTAATTGATAATACCTGATGATACATGTTAATATTGAAACTAGGTGCTAGTTGGCATGTTAAGTGTTAGTTTAACAATTAGTTTTCAAAATTAAATGTAAAACAATTTTGGCATGTTTGTAAGTGATGTTTAAAGATTAAATATCAGGTCTAGACATATTTTAAATTTGGTTTTAATTCTGGTCCATGACAATTTAATTTATTAATTTTAAAATCACTTAAAACTATGACTAGTTTGTATTTGTTACATGTTTAATCAACATTATTTGTTTTGTTTTGATTAAAATGGTAAAAACACATTTAGATCAAAATTTTACAAAACATTAACTCAATATTTATGACCTTATTTAAATCATTAAATGACTCATAAAATTGGTTTAAGTGTTTGTGCATTTTTGTGGCATCATATAAGCATAAAACAACTAGTTTCATTGTTGTTTGTTTGTTTGTGTATGAATGCTGTGTATTATATATATGTTCTTCATGATTTTATATTTTAATTCATGTTGGTACATATTATATGTATTTTTAATGTTTATGGGCTGTACGACATAAAATTAAAAATGGCAAAATTGGAAATTATACTAGAGTTGATTTATGGCACAAATCTAACTAGTTTGTGTTTTGGGCTTTAAAGAGAACTTATTCAATAAGAGGATTTAGTCCATTGGGCTTCGGCCCAGGCCCATCATGGGGTCTTCTCTTAAAGGTTCAAGTACACAATTTCCATTAATGGGCTTGTGTAACACCTCAATTCTTGCATTTGACATGCATGACATGTTATAGAGCATGATTAGTTGTCTTGAATCAAGTTTCAAGATCATCAGAATTGAGTAAGATAGAAAATTTAGAAAGAATGCATAGGTAAACGTGCCCAAGCCAGGAAACCCCGGGACGGGGGATCCAATGGGCAGTGTAAGTTTAATATTAAATATGGAAGTACATATCAAAGGGAGTCTAACGGTACAATTTGAGTAAAAATTGAGGTCAAATAGATCTCCAAAAAGGCAAAAGAAGAAAATTTCACGTTTGGCGTAGGTTTGATCAAAAATTTGACTAACCATTAGGAGGCCTTAGAGATCTCCAATTGACTTCAAATTTAACATACATGCTATAAATAGTGTAGTGACACCCAGGGAACTAAAAAATAACCATTATGGCAGTTCTGGAATTTAAAGTTTTGGAGTGGCTGTTTAGGCCATCAAAGCTAAAAGTATATTGAAACGATGTCAAAATGAGCTGAAATTTTTACCATATATTATAATATATGTAGTGACATTCGGGAAAAAATTTCAAGACAATTAGATATCGGGATCAAAAATTCATATTTCGGGGTGCAAAATCGAAATCGGGTTACTTGGGGGGTCAAATCCAAAAATTTGACCATGAAATTTTATATGAATTGCTAATTTTGGATAATGATCAGGTGTGTGTGATATCAAGTTGGTAGGGTGAACCTAAGTGTCTAAGTGAGTGATAAGTGGCTAATTTTAAAGCCGTTTGATTCACTAGTAAATGAGTAAATCTTGGCCAGCCATTTGGGGTATTTAAGAGTCCCCTAGAGAAGTCTGGAACCCCCAAAAATCATAGCAAAAATCGATCTCCTCCTCCCTCTTTTCTTCTCAAAATCGTAGCTACCCTAAAAAGGCCATTTCCACCATTTTCTTCCTTCTCTCTCCAATTTCCATAAGATCTAAAGCTAATTTTTCATCTAGAGGCACTACAAGACCTCCTCTTCATCATAAAATCACGGCTGGAGAAAGTGGAATTGAGGAAAATAAATATTTGGGGAGAGAGAAAAGTGACAAACTTAGGTAAATTTATGGGTTTTAGCTAATTTTAATGAGAGTTTTTCATATAGTCATGTAGAATAACATGATTTTAGTTCATTAGCATCAAAGATATGGTAAGAATCAAAGCATAAATTCATGATTTTTCCTTGATGAATTTTGGCCATTAGGTGAATTCCAAGGAGAAAGCCAAAACAAAGAAGGAAAAGGAAAATAGAAGGAAGTTTAGGTGAATTCTAGGCCATTCAAGGTTAGTGGATACTAATTTACACTTAATTCCATAATTTTTATTGAATTTTCTCTAAACTTTACATTATGTAACTAAGGAAAAGTATGTGAAATGATGAATTAAATTGATATAATATGTTAAAAAGGTGAATTAACATGTGAAGAACATAAAATGATGAAGAAAACTATGAGAAAGCCTATGGTCCTTTAGTAGCTGAATGACTTTGTATGGGTTTTCATGAAGAAATTCCATAATAAATGCCTAAAATGATGTGAACTACTTATTATGAGAATGGGAAAGCATGTTAGAATGATAAACCACATGTAAATGGCATGATGAGTATGGGTACATAATGATAATATATGTGTAATTATGAGATATACATGTATAATGATGAGGTAATGACATGAGAATATTAATAATGGTATTAAAATCATGTATGACATATGAATTAAGAGGATATTATATCATAAGCATGAGAACTCCAAGTGGCCAAATGATAATCATGTGAAAAACTATGTATTTTTATGTGATATATGTGAAATGATAAGTATACATGATGTATGTATGTAAATTATACACTTGGAAATGTGACTTGACCACATGATGATGTGACATGATGTGAACGACATAAAATATTGCATAATAAGTGACATTGAAGTTATAATACATTGCCCTTAGTGTACAGTGACTAATCTAGGAGCACTAAATTTAATAGCTAGCCATAGGGACATATATACCGCGATCGTACCACGAGATTTACCATATCGTACATTTTACAGCTTGCCGGCACACTAATTACTGGGGCGCAGGGTCACGTCAAGTGATCTGGTCCTTATTTACATCATTAAAGTCCTCGTCCCGCTTATCTGGATCGAGGATTTTCACTGGTCATACTAGAAACAAAATCGTAATTACGAGTATTCCTGTGTAAAAATGAAGTTTTATGAGTAAACGTGCCATTCATGTATTTTATTGATGAAAATAATGAAAAATGAAGTCAAATAAGTTAATAATGATAAAAATATAATTATACAAGGAATTAAAGACCAATTGGTAATTTGGCATTGAAAAATATGATTAATAAAGTTAGGATGGACAGCAAGACCAAAAAGGATAAAATTATAATTTTTGAAAAATTCAAGGACTAAATTGAAATTTACCACCTTATGAAAAAGAAAAATTTAGGGACTAAATTAAAAATTTTACTTTTGTAATAAATTAAAAAAAAATGAATTAAAGAAATTAAGTTAAAAATGATCAATTTTTAAGCAAAATGTTAAGTATAGATAATAAATACAAATTTTACAATTGTTGTGTTATTAAATGAAATTTTGTGTAACAGTATCCAACACTAGGCAACAATGTGCTTAGCGAGTAGTTGTTGTGACTTCGCGCAGGGACAGGTACTGCAAGAGAAGAATTGAAGGTTGAATGGCATGTACATATGACTTGGGGACTTGAGTCCATTTTGTAGCTTTAGGTAAAAAAATTGTAGTAATTTGTATATGTAGGTATATGTGGTTTGTAAACATAGTTGTTATAATTATACTGGGCATGTAATAGGATATATATATGTATGTGTGCCTATGTGATGATAATGTGATGGGATTGTGATGGAATATAGAAGTGTTGAATGAATGATGGAGTTGTGGAGAAGAAGGATGACCATAGGGAGTGTAAATTTCAATTGCAGGTTTTTGGAAAGCATGAAAATTAAGCTGTTATGCTGCCCAAGTTTTTTACCAAAGAAATAGTAATTTATCCTAAGTAAATATCATGTTGTCATATACCCATAATTATAATAACAATAATATTAATCCATTAGATAAAATCCAATAAGTCGTATGATGACGTAAGCAATATTTTGTCAGACATTAGGGTGTCACAGCTTGGCTAAATTAATTAAAATTGGACTTTGTTTGATCCATGAATGTTATATATATTTATTTGCTTGTTCGGTGTGATGAATGTATATACATGGTACATTCATGGGCCCTAGGTTTTGTAATTAAATATGGCCTACGAGCCATTATATTTTATTGTAAAAGTTTCATGTATTTCTTAGAATAGAATTTACTTGAAGACTTTGTAAATCAAGACGAAGCCCACCAGAGTGGAGAAGCCTAACTCGAAAATTCTTATGTAATAGTATATAATCTTAGTTGTAGATTTTTGGGCCCATGTTTGTCACACTTTACTTTATGCAATTATATATATGCATGCTATGAATGGATGGCAAATCATATGCCATGTAAGCCGTAATAAAATGAATCCTTAAAATAGTAAGTCGCAAAGTTGCCTCCCTAATTCAAAACATGTCAAGGCATCGATCATCGATCATGTAGACTAGGAGTCCTAGATGCGCCCGATTATCTTTGTGAGGCATGGGTTGTAAATGTAGGTTGGACTTAATATGGAAAGGGATGCCCGGATCTAGGTAACTAATAAATGGGTTTATGCTATAACATCTTAAGATGTTAGCCCATTTGATCCAAGAGTCATGTACGAGACATGATTGGAGTTTTCCTACCTAAGTAACTTAACTTGTTAGGTGTACAAGCTCAGCTTGACTAATAAGTTATTGTGAAAAGTGGATCTTGGCCCACATTAAATCACTAATGCGAATTATTTAAAGGGATATTAATTCGGTTTATGGGATTAATAAGACCTCATTTAATCTTGCTAAACTTTATTATTGTAGATTGAAAATGGCATCTTCAAACAACAATTTTTCATTGCGATCGATCCTTAAAAAAGACAAATTGAATGGCACCAATTTCATAGACTGGTCTCGAAACTTAAGAATAGTTCTTAAGCAAGAGAAAAAGTCGTATGTTTTGGATGCACCCTTGCCTGAAGAACCTGGTAGGAACGCCTCTGCGGTTCAAAAGAAAACTTTTGAGACCAAGAAGAGCGACTCCAATGATGTGACCTGTCTGATGCTAGCCACGACGGTGCCTGACTTGCAAAAGCACTTCATGGACCAAGAGGCTTATGCAATCATGGTGCACCTCAAGAAAATGTTCCAAGAGCAAGCTCGTCAAGAGAGGTTTTTGACAACAAAGGCTTTAATTTCTTGTAAGATGGTTGCGGGTACTCCTGTTAGTACCCATGTACTCAAGATGAAAGGGTATCTTGATACTCTTGACAAGCTTGAGGTACAAGTGCCAAAGGAATTGGCCACTGACTAGATCTTAGGTTCATTGACTGATGATTATGATCCATTTGTTATGAATTATAACATGCATGCAATGAACAAGACAGTCACTGAGCTTTATGGAATGCTTAAGAATGTTGAAGAAAATATTCGAAAGACCAATCCCGTACTAATGGTTCAAGGGGGCATTAAGAAGAGATCTGCTAAGGGAAAAGGAAAGGGAAAGGAAAAACCCAAGAATGACCTGGCTCGGTTCAAGTCAAATGGGAGTGCACCTCAGGCCCAATCCAAGCCCAAGCGCAAAAGCTCAAAGAGAGTGAGAGCACTTGCTTCCACTGCAACAAAATAGGGCATTGGAGGAAGAATTGCGCTCTCTTTAAGGAAGAATAAAAGAAGAATGGAGCCAAGGCGTCCAGTTTTGGTATTTTTATTGTTGAAATTAACCTTTCTATTTCTACCACTTGGGTATTGGATATCGATTGTGGTTCTCGCATTTGTTCAAATGTGTAGGGGCTAAGAAATAGGCGGTTACTTGGGAAGAATGAAGTGGACCTCCGTGTGGGGAATGAAGCACGAGTTGCTGCCATGGAGATAGGCGACTATTAACTCACTTTACCTTCCAGACTTTGTTTAGTTTTAAAAAATTGTTATTATGTGCCTGTTATGAGCAGAAACATTATTTTAGTTTCATGTTTGGATTTGGATGAATTTTATTTTGTTATTAAAAATGGCAATGCTCATATTCGTTGCCAAGGCATTTCATATGGCAATGCCATGTTGCAAAATGACCTTTATATCCTTGATCTACAAAACAAAGAGTCCATATACAACATTAATACAAAGAGGGTTAAATCAAACGAACTGAACCCTACTTACTTCCGACATTATCGTTTAGGGCATGCAAACGAAAAAAGCATTTCAAGACTCCACAAAATTGGAGTGCTTGGGTCATTCAACTTAGAGTCTTATGATACATGTGAGCCATGTTTGTATGGAAAAATGACAAAGAGTTCTTTTAACAAGAAAGGTGAGAGGACTAATGACTTATTGGAACTAATACATACCGATGTATGTAGACCTTTAAGTATACAAACTAGAGGTGGTTTTAGCTACTTCGTGACTTTCACAGATGACTTCAGTAGATATGGCTACGTCTATCTAATGGAGTATAAATTTGAAACTTTTGAGAAATTCAAAGAGTTTAAGAACAAAGTATAAAATCAACTTGGCAAAAGTATAAAAGCCATTCGATCAGATCGAGGTGGAGAATACTTAAGCAAAGAGTTTGACAGTCATCTAAAGGAGTGTGGTATTATTTCTCAGCTCACTCCTTCCGGAATGCCATAATGGAATGGTGTGTCTGAAAGGAGAAATCAAACTCTGTTGGATATGGTTCGATCTATAATGAGTCAAGCAAATATTCTTGTCTCTTTTTGGGGTTATGCATTAGAAACTGCTGCGTTTCTACTAAACCGTACTCCAACTAAAGCAGTTGAGAAGACACCATACGAGGTATGGACTGAGAAAGAACCCAATATGTCATTTCTCAGGATTTGGGGCCTTAAAACACATGTTAAGAAATTAACATCTGACAAACTAGAGTCCAAATCCACTGTCTGCTTGTTTGTGGGTTATCCTAAAGAAACAAAGGGATACTACTTTTACTCACAAGCCGAGAACAAAGTATTTGTTGCTCGCAAATCTATTTTCTTGGAAAAGGAGTTCCTTATCAAGAAAGTGGGAGTAAAGTAGAACTTGGAGAAATTCAAGTGCCACAAACTCCTATAAAGGATGAGTTGGAAATGGGATCAAGTTCACAACCAGTTGTGGAACAAGAACCCATTATACAAGAACCTAGAAGGTCCGGTAGGGTACGTCAGGAGATTGAGATATACGGATTTGTAATCGCTGACAATGACACTATTGAGTTAGTAGATCGTGAGGATCCTACTACCTACCAAGAAGCTATTGAGAGCCTAGACTTAGAAAATTAGCTTGAAGCTATGAAATCCGAGATGCAATCAATGTACGATAACCAGGTTTGGACCTTGGTTGATCCACCAAAAGGTGCTAAGGTAATTGAATGCAAGTGGCTATTTAAACTTAAAGCTGATAAGACCTACAAAGGTAGACTAGTAGCAAAAGGTATTCGACAAACTCATGGTGTAGACTATGATGAGACTCATGATGTCAAAACTGCTTTTCTTAACGAAAATTTACTTGAGGATGTGTATATGACACAGCCTGAGGGTTTTGTCAATCCCAAGCATCCTAAGAAGGTTTGCAAGCTTCAAAAATCCATTTATGGATTAAAGCAATCATCTCAAAGTTAGAATCTTCGTTTTGATGAGGCAGTCAAAGAATTTGAATTTGTCAAGAACAAAGATGAGCCTTGTGTGTACAAGAAGGTTAGTGGGAGCATAATAGTATTTCTAGTCCTATATATGGAAGACATCCTTCTCATTGGGAATGACATTCCAACATTGCAAAAGGTTAAGCAATGGTTGGGGAAATGTTTCTCAATGAAAGACTTAGGTAAAGCCGAGACAATACTTGGTATTCAGATCTATAGAGATAGATTGAATCGGCTTTTGGGACTAAGTCAAGAAAAGTACATAGACAAAGTACTAAAGCATTTTAGTATGGGAGACTCAAAGAAAGGGTACATACCTTTGGCTTTGGGAGTTCCTTTAACTAAAGAACAGTGCCCTAAAACCAAAGAAGAAATGAACAACATGAGTAGAATTCCATATGCATCTGCTATTGGATCTATCATGTACGCTATGTTATGTACTAGATTGGATGTTGCTCATGCACTGAGTATAACCAGTAGGTTTTAGCAAGACCCTGGTGAGAAGTACTGGGCTGCTGTAAAAGGGATTCTAAAGTACCTGCGAAGGCTAAGGATCACTTCTTGGTGTATGGTGGTCAAGAAGAGCTCGTCATACAAGGTTATGCCGATGCTGCTTTTCAAACCAGCACTCAGGACTCAAGATCGTAATCTGGATTTGTTTTTATTTTGAACGGTGGTGCTATCAACTGGAGAAGTTCGAAGCAAGAAACCGTTGCCGTTAACTACAGAATCTGAGTATATTGCAGCGAGTGAGGCTGCAAAAGAGGCTGTTTGAGAAATTTCATTTCTGAATTAGGAGTGGTCCTAAGCATCCTAGATCCATTAGAAATTTTTTATGACAACAACAGGGCCATCGCACAGGCCAAGGAGCTCCGGTCACACCAGAAATCCAAACACATACTCAGGAGGTACCACATGATCAGAGAGATTATTGATCATGAGGACGTCAAGGTTAGCAAGATAGCAAGTGAAGACAATGTAGTAGATCCTTTGACGAAACAGTTGCGTCTAAATCTGCACGAAGCTCATTTGAGAGCATTCGGTCTTAGGGTTATGCCCAATTGGGACTAGTGCTAGTGGGAGATTGTTAGTGTAAGCCCTAGCCCCAATACATTGTAATAAAACACTTTAGTTAATAAATGAGACATTTGTTTTATCCATTGTATTCCTGTGCATATCAATTGATAGAACTATCTAAGAATGTTGTTTCAGTTTAAGTTATCATGTGTGAGGCACATGGTTGTAAGACCTTGAAACAATAGAGACTTCATTCTAAATATCCCTAGTCAGTCTTTGTTATGGGAATAATAATGAATTAAGACCAGTATGCTCTCTCTGATAAGTCGAGTTCTATCTTACGGATCATAAGGATAAGAGTGTCAATCAGAGATCATAGATACATGTTTAGAACATGGTATCTGGATTCGATCCATTCATGAGAACACTACATGGTACAAGTCATAAGTTTTTCTCATATGCAAGTTTTGTATCGAAGTTCTTAGACCTAAAATCTCTATGAAACTCTTTATGAATTAGTGTGAACTTTGACATACACCTAACGTGCTCGTAACAGAGTGACAAGTATGGGTATGCTTGGGTATATATTGATTCATGTTAGAGAGCATGAGAGAAGTGAAGGGATTACCCCTCTCTATAAGAGAGAAAATATCATCGGCCACTTGATCAGTGAACTGAGAAGTGTATGGCCATATCGAGATGAAATAATGAGTAATCATTATTTATCTAACAGTTCAGTGTCACTGGAATATCAAGAAAGGAATTAATATATATAAGGATGACTAGTTCCATGCCTTATATTAATTCTGATATTTATGGGTAAGGGACTATGCAAAATTTCATTAGGTCACTAAATGTCATTTGCATTTTCATTTAATTTGGAATGCTATAATATCTTGCTAGAGAATATATATAGCCTTTGAATTAATTCATTGCCAATATTAAATGGACCTATAGGATCGCACACAAAGCATTGGACTTAAAATATTTAAATAAAGTATTGGGCATTAATTTGGGCTTTTAATTAAAGTCAAATTAATGTATGTAATGGGTATTAAAATTGCTATTAGACCTTGGTCCATGAGAGAGAGAAATTCAGCCCACAAGGTTTAATTTTAATTAATTAATTATCTTGTATTAATTTAATTAATTGAGTATTAAAGCTTTACAAATCAATCACATACCAATAATTGTCATTTACAAATCATTTACTGACATAATCCAGACATCACCATATTTATCATTTAACAAACATTTACTTGAATACAATTCAAATCTATACTCTCACTAACTGAGTATATACATGCCACAAATACTAAAATAAAATTTCACCTTTTCTTCATCTTCAAATTTTGCTTCTCCGTGTACTGAACTCCCGCAGCATTTCAGAACCTGCAAGCAGTAAACACTACGTGCTGAGCACTAGAAATGCTCAGTGGTGACTACTAATCCTATAATTTTCCAAATAAAATATAATTATATAAATTATGCAAACTTTTATCTTATTTATCATAAATTTACTTTTAATTTCTTTAATACTATTTTTATTATTTACCAACATTTTTGGTAATTATTTTGTTTTGATCTTATATTTTTCAGTTTACTTTACTCTATTTCCATTTGTAATTCGATTTCATATTGACTTTATACTTTTACGTTTTCTACTTTTATATTTTTTTTCTTAACTTTTGTCCTATACTTCGATTCACTTGATACAGTTGTCATTTTATTTAACGAGTTACATTGGTACTCATATCTTTTTATGGTACTTTGTCCATTTACTATTTCATTCATCGATTAATTACACAGTTATTCATTAAATAATATAATTACGGTTTTCGCTATTTATTCATTTATTTCACTTTGGCTTTTAATTAATTATCATATTTCAATTACCAAAGCTTTTAACTTTTAATGCAAAGTGATGCAATTATTTGGAATACTTTGCATACAGATCTTTATTTTCTACTCTCTTTTTTTCAAATGAATCTTTTTATCCACTTATTTCATAATTATTACCATTTTCATTTTAACTGAACAACCGTTCATCTTTTATTCATTTTACTTATCATTTAACCTTTACTTTCAAAATTTCATTACTTAGTCATAATTTTACACTTAAATACATCACTATCATTTTTGACTTTAAATACACAATTATTACTATTTTTTTTATTTGCTATACAAACATTACTTATCATTTTATTCTTATAAAATATTTTCTTTTCATTTTTGCTTTTAATTACAACATTTGGGAACAATTTCAGTTTCATCCCAATTTTTTTTTCATTTTTCTTCAGTCAAGTCCTTTTTCATTTATAACATTTACATTCAATTTACTTTTACAAGTTAAATTTATTCATTTCAATGCGCCCCCTATTGTAATATGACAGGACTATCAAAATTATATGCAGGACATGGACCCAAAGGTCTCACTGATAGAGAAATGATCCCAAAGGCACCATCTCTCAAAAAGTACATCACTAACACTTTCACTTTCACTTTAACACTGAAGTTATGGATATCATAGATCCTACCCATAGCAAAGCAAGTCGCCATGACTTGCACCGCGGTACAGTATGTCCCTATGGCTAGCCAATTATATCCTGAACAAAAATATCAATACCTGTTTATCACTAAGGGCAAAACAATCAATTATATTTGCAATAATTTTTAAATATTTAAAAATCTTTAATTTCTTTCTTTTATTTCTTGATACAGTACATTTCTGATCAAACGTACTCTTTTAGTGCTTTTGACTATTCAATAACTTTCTTCCTTTCCTTTCTTTTCTTTCACTTTATCTTTTTAAGTCACTTTTGTGAATTATTCTTCAATAATTCACTCGGACGGACACTTGAAGCTTTTCCGTCCTTTATACACTTTATGCTATAATTCACAATTTTCTTTTATTCTTTTTGTGTAATTCTTTATGAATTATTTCCTAATAATTCAATAATTGACTTTTTTTTATTTTTTTTCGTTTCTTTTCTGTCCAAAATTTTAATCATTCGGTAAGTCACTTGTATTCGGTCTCTTTTAATACTTTTTATGGACTAATTTATTATGTCCTTACTTTTAGCCATGATAACTCTTTCCTCTTCATTTTTCACCCTTAATTTTCCTTGCTTCCTTTGCTTTTATCAAATATTAGAGGCCATATATATGAACTAGAGAGATGGAATTTCACTTCTCATGTTAGGATTACATGAAAATTTGAAGTAGAAGGTTGAAGAAATCAAAGGAAAAAGAAAGGAGGATGGTTCGGCCACTTGAGGGAAAGAAGGAGAGCTCGAAAATTTCTGGAGTTATCTCAGATTTTTCAGCTCTTTTATACCCCTTTAATGGGCTTTGGATTGGGCCTTATGAGTGGGCTTAAGCCAAATAATCTTAATGGGCCTTTTTGGTCCATTTAAAGCCCAATCCAAAATCTATCACTTCCTTACTTCAAATGACTCCAAAAATAATTTCAACACTCTTATTATATGAAAAATAGGTAGTATGCAAATTTTTGGCTCAATCAGAGTCCGTTATCGATCCGATTCGAACTTATTGGTCCGATTCGACAACTGTCGGTATCACCGAAAAAAATTTTATTTTCATCACCAAAATATTCTACATAAAAATTCATGTAGACATGTAAAATCTGGCGATTTTCGGAGTTGATTTACTATTTTTAAAAATTTATGTAAAATCAAGTCTCCTTTCCTAGCAGGGAATTTGACTCGCTAGCTTTTTCATATTTTTGACTTTTGGAGGTCCATTTGACCTCAATTTCAATTCAAATTTTAACCTCAGACTCACTATGACCAATACTTTCCGATTATCCAATAAAATATTTTTTATTTTTGGATGTCCTTTCAGATTCGAAAAGCACTATTCACCATAGGGAAGTACTGTTCACGGCTGACCCAATGTTGATGCCATTATACGGACACTTGAGGCTATTCAGTCCTTTATACACTTTATGAATTATAGCATTATAATTCATAATTTTCTTTTATTCTTCTTGTTTAATTCTTTATGAATTATTTACCAATAATTCAATAATTAACTTTTTACGATTTCTCTCTGTTCTTTTTTTGTCCAAAATTTTAATCATTCGGTATGCCAACTTTTATTCAGTCGATGAATTATTTTATAATAATTCACTCTTTTAATACTTTTAATTGATTAAATTATTTTGATAAATTAGTCACACATTTATTTTACAACTTTTTACACAATTATGAATTATAATGATATAATTCATTATTTTATTTTTCAAAAATGCATAATTTGACTTTTCATTTCTTTTATGCTGAAGTAACTTACTTCACGTTCGTTTATCATCACGTACTTATTTATTGAATTATTTTTTAATAATTCAATATTTTTAATTAAATATAATCAATATTTTATTTCAAAAATATTTTAGTAAAACATATAAATTTCACAAAAATTCGCATGCACATTATTTTACAATTTTCATCATTTTCACTCAGCTTATGCATTATTTACCAATAATTCATTATTCTTATTATTTTCATAGCTTAATAATTGTTCCGAAAAATTTATCGGTTGACTTTTTATTTCGTTTTCATTGACTATAATTTAATTTCATATAAATTCACTTTTTTCAACATTTTTGCACAATTATTCACTAATAATTCAATTAATTTCAATACACATATTCACATTAGAAGTTCAATAAAATTTCAATAATTTTAATAAATCTCAATAAAATTTATTTATGCATTATTTATTATTTACTATCATTTTTCAATAAAATAATTAATTATTTCACACTTTTCAATATGAACATAATTGTTACATAATCTTTAAAATTTTAAAATAATTTTCAATAATTCAATAAAAATTCATGGACACTATACATTAATTCTATTATTGATTTAGGCTAATATATATTATTTTTATGCAAAATCCCTTCATTTTTCTTTAGAGTAAAATTCGGCCATCTATATAAAACCATTCTAAAAATTTTATTTCTTCCATTTAAGCTTTCCTTTCATCTTCTTATATGTCCAATTTTATTTTTTCTAAACCAATTTCATCAATTAACAACTTTAACGATTTTTAACCTAATTACATAATTGGAATTAATTCACAATAAAAGAAAAATCAAAGAATTTTGTAGTCACTTACAATATTATCTTGATTTAGAAAGCCTAAGCTTCCTTTTCTTTGCCTTTACTCCTTGAAAAATCTTCCTCTTCTTGTTCACCTACATAGGGCCGGCCATTCAAGCTTAGATTTCTCTATTTTTTGTTTTCAAATGCAAAATCCAAGCTCATAATCATAATCTACACCTTAAAATCAATGAAAAAAATACTAAGAAATCAATTAAAATCATTTAATTTCTTAAATTTTATTTTACCTCTTTTTTTTTCTTCACTTGATTTTTTGCCTTCCTTTGCTCAAATCACTTAATGGAGGCCACTAGGATGACCTAGAGAGATAGAACTTCATCTTTTATGTTGGAGTTTATGAGAGATTTGAAATATAATTGAAGAAAAATCAAGAGAGAGAGAGAAAAGGAGAGGTTCGGCCTTGGAGAAGGAGGATGGCTGGATATTTTTCTGGAGTTATCTCCAGATTTTCACCCTTCTTATACCACTCTTATGGGCCCAAAATTGGGCTTGATGAGTAAGCTTTGCCCACTTAAATATTAAGGCCCATTTTAGGCCATTTAAAGTCCAATCCAATTTCTCTCTCTTTCCTACTTCAAATTACTTCAAAAATAATTTCATCACTTTTATCACATCAAAAATAGGTAATATATAAATTTTCGGCTCAATCGAAGTCCGTTATTGATTCGATTTGACAACTACCAGTATCATCGAAAAATTCAATTCTCATCACCAAAATATTATACATAAAAATTCATGTACGCATGCAAAATCTGACAATTTTTGGAGTTCGTTTACTATTTTTAATTATTTATGCAAAATCAAGTTTTCTTCTCTATCAGGAAAATTTACTCGCCACTTTTTTCGTATTTTTGACTTTTGGAGACCCATTTGACCTCAATTTCACTTCAAATTTCAACCCCAGGCTCACCATGACCAATACTTTCCAACGGTCAAATAAAATATTTTTGACTTTCGGGTGTCCTTTTGGACCTGAAAAATACTATTCACTTTCGAAAAGTACCGTTCACGGCTGACCTGGTGTTGAGGCCATTACAAGAATGCTTGAGGAGATTAGGATTAAAACAATGACCAGGATTTCTAAGTTAGCTATCTAGTGTTCTAAGTGGCCTAAACAATGGTCACCAGCTTGTCTAAAGGTGTACAAAGACAATAGAGACATAACACATAGGTGTAGGGTTGAATTCACTGAGGCTACTAGATATAAAGTTAGTGAAAGAGTTGATAGGCATATCGTTATGCTTGACTTGCACATGTAGAGAATGGGATCTCACAGGAATCCCATGTCCCCATGCGTTAAGTGCTATAAACCACAATAAGATGGATCCAATGAAGTACATTTCACATTATTATAGCAAATAAACATGCATTGACATTTATAAGTACAAATTGGGCAAGTAAGGGAGTAACATTTTTGGAGAGTTGATGAATTTGAACCAATTAAACCTCCACCATATGTTAAGCAAGCTGGCATATCACAAAAACAAAGAAAAAGGGAAAAAATGAAACTAAAATAGTTGGATCGGTGCAAAAAATGTCTAAAGCAGGATTCAAGCAAAGATGTGGCAATTGCAAAGAGTTTGGACACAAGAGAAAAAATTGTAAAAAGGTAAGAATAAAACATCTTATGCAGGGACGAATTTATACTTAAAAATACTAAATTCTAACTTAAAAATATTCTTGTCTACAAGATACAAGTGTTAGTGTAAGCCCTAGCCCCAATACATTGTAATAAAATACTTTAGTTAATAAATGAGGCATTTGTTTTATCTATTGTATTCTTGTGCATATTAATTGATAGAACTATCCAAGAATGTTGTTTCAGTTTAAGTTATCATGTGTGAGGCACATGGTTGTAAGACCTTGAAACAAATGAGACTTTATTCTAAATATCTCTAGTCAGTCATTGTTATGGGAATAACAAATGAATTAAGACTAGTATGCTCTCTCTGATAAGTTGAGTTCTGTCTTACGGATCATAAGGACATGAGTGTTAATCAGAGATCATAGATACATGTTTAGAACATGGTATCTGGATTAGATCCGTTTATGAGAACACTACATGGTACAAGTCATAAGTGTTTCTCATATGCAAGTTTTGTATCGGAGTTCTTAGACCTAAAATCTCTATGAAACTCTTTATGAATTACTATGTGCTTTAACATACACCTAACGTGCTCGTAACAGAGTGACAAGTACGGGTATGCTTGGGTATACATTGATTCATGTTAGAGAGCATGAGAGAAGTGAGGGAATTACCCCTCTCTATAAGAGGGAAAATATCATCGGCCACTTGATCAGTGAACTGAGAAGTGTATGGCCATACCGAGATGAAATAATGAGTAATCATTATTTATCTGAGAGTACAGTGTCACTGAAATATCAAGAAAGGAATTAATATATATAAGGATGACTAGTTTCATGCCTTATATTAATTCTGATATTTATTGGTAAGGGACTATGCAAAATTGCATTAGGTTACTAAATGCCATTTGCATTTTCATTTAATTTGGAATGCTATAATATCTTGCTAGAGAATATATATAGCCTTTGGATTAATTCATTAATTCATTGCCAACATTAAATGGACCTACAGGATCGCACACAAAGCATTGGGCTTAAAATATTTAAATAAAGTATTGGGCATTAATTTGGACTTTTAATTAAAGATAAATTAATGTATATAATGGGTATTAAAATTGCTATTGGACCTTGGTCTATGAGAGAGAGAAATTCAGCCCACAAGGTTTAATTTCAATTTATTTATTTTCTTGTATTAATTTAATTAATTGAGTATTAAAGCCTGAAAGAATTTTAATCAAATTAAATCACTTGAATGGAGATTAAAGTGACTGAAATTCCTAGGTAAATATCAAGGAATTTCGGCACATTCATTAATTTTAATTAAGTGATTTATTAGATTAAATGTCTTATGTTTTATTTCAAATTTGAATTTTAAATTCAAAGGAGTTAAAATCAATATATATTACTTATTTTTAGGAAGTGATTGAGGTTGAATTAATTATCTTAAGGTAGTAAAATTCAGATCAAACACTTGCCAAAAGATAATGATATATATGTAAAGAAATAAAACCCTAAGTGATACTAGTGGTGGCGTGTTTTTGTTCTCTCTCACAAATAATTCTTTTGGCCGACTTTCACAAGGAAAAATGATTGTTCCTTGTTTCTCTTGTGTTCTTGGACATTAAAAGCACCTAAAAGAAGTACAAGATCAAGTCTTATAGCTTCAATCCATAGCCATTACACAATACTTAATTTGAGAGCTAGCAATCTCAATTTTAAGCTATCTTCGTAAGTGTGTGTGTGAGAATAGAGAGAAGTGGTGTAAAGGCTGTTCCTTGGCATTGGTGATCAAGATCTAAGGCGGATAAATTCATCTTAGTTGCTGGTCATCACCAAATTCAAGTTTTAAAAGGCATCTAAAGTTGTAAGTTTTAAAAACCCTAAAATTGCATGTTTCGATTCTTGTCATGGTATTATTTGACATGTATGATCGATTTTATCATTTTTTCGCTGCATGATTACCATGAACATATCATGTCAAATTCCATCAACAAGCTCAATATCGGCTGCTAGCAATGATATTCAAGGTTATATCCAGACAAAAGGTCATACCCAAGCTAATCAAGTGCAGAGTCAGAGTTCACAACGGTAAAAAATATTGAATGTCCAAAAAAGAATATATGTGACAAATAAGAAAGCTGGTCAAGGCTATGGTTATTTTTATGACCCTAAAATTAATTAGTACTGCTACTTACCATGTAAGATTATATTGTTCGAAAAATTTAGTTATTCCAACTTGTGTTTTTCTGTGTGTTTGTTGTGAATTACATCTACATTTATATCAGCAATGAGACTCTCTTAGCGTGCTAATTGATGGTGATGAAGAGAACCAAATTAATCCACATATTCAACTAGATGTATATACTAGGTTTCCAATACCTAGTGAGTCAGAAACCAAGATTGCGAAAAGTTAAACAAAAAAGGTCCAACAGAAGAAAGTAGTATACCTTTTAGTTTGAGCAACAACAGGGGACCTACAAATTTTCCTTTCAAACCAACTGCAAAAGGAAAAGAAATGCAACACAAGCTGAGATAAAAAAAGATTAGGAAGAAAATACAAGGAAGAAGAAAGGTAAACAAGTTCAAGCTTCATGAAGTAGATGAGTGAATTTGTAAATGGGTTATATTTAGGTTGATTGCCTGTTGAAAATGGCTACTTGTTTTTTGTATATGGGTACTGTTTTTGGGTTACGTAATTGTATAGCTATCTGTTATTCCTAGAAACATCAACCATTTTGTAAAGACTCACTTTTTTTGTTATATGTAATGTATCATATTTTAAGTTGAATTTTTATGATTATGAGAGTTTTACTTAAATTTTGGTGTGACAAAATAATAGTCGTTTAGTTGTAATTGTCACATTTTATTTCACACCAGCAAAACAAAAACAAATTGTCAAAGCTATAATAAACACTAGCAAAACAAAGTTATAATAAACACCAACAAACATCAAACATAAATATTTAGCAAGCAAAAACAAACACCAGCATCCACCGCGTTTTTTAATTGTAGCAAACACTAGCAAACATAAAACCATTACCACCACATTTTTTAATTGAAATAAACACCAGCAAACATAAACCATTACCAGTATCAACCACGTTCATTTCAAAAACAAACACTAGTAAACATAAACCATTCATCCATCAACAAACAAAAATGCAAAAAACAAAAATCCACCAGCATCCACCACGTTTTTTAAATGCAGCAAACCATTCATCCACGTTATTGAATTGAAAATAGAAGAAATAAATCCATTCATCCTTAACATAACATTCATTTCATTAAATTCAAAAAATTTACAACGTGTTAAAAATTTCTTTTAGATTGTCATTCATATCATTGTCACTCATAACTCCTCTTACAACAGAATTGAAAAAACCACAAAAAAAAAACACACAATAATATTAGGAGAACTCTAATCTTTCACTTCAAGTTCTTATTGTCTGCTCTATATGCCATTTCATTGCTTCTCAAAACATCTATTTGCCTTTGTAACTTAGACAATTGAACATCATAATCTCCACTCATATTTCACATCCTTCATAGATACCTATTCTCCTTCTTCAGCTTATTTATTACTTCAATTGTTCTTGGAGACATTTCACTATCTTCTCATCGAAAAAACTTGTCATCCCTATCCTGCACAAAAAGAAATAAATGTAAAACAATGAAAATGGAAATAGAATAGCATAAGATGCCATTTAAAAAGATTACCACTATAACTTACATCAACAAGAAAATCTGGACATCGATGAAATCTTCTTCCTAGATTCGTAACACTCCAAAATTCAAGCAAAATTGCCCTTTTTCCATATCTACAAAAAATACTACGAAACATCTCCATCAACTAAACTACTTTTGCGATTAACGTTTTGTTGTGCAGAATTAATAGATGTCATGTCTAGGGTTTACAAGGAATCAAATGTTGCAGAATTATTTAACTTGAACTTATTGTTTTTATAAATTTTTACTCTATTCAAATATAATATTATTTCACTTTTTTTTTTATTATATTCCTTTTAGGAGTATATCGAATCGCTCACCACAGCAACATACCACTAATTGTATGTTGATCTGAAAGATTAAAGGTTGATTTTCTTTTTAGGTAAAATATATTTTTGAATTTTTGAATTTATATATTTTATTATTAAATTATTAAATTTTTGTTTAATTTATATGAAATTTTTAAAATTTTATTTTCATACATATTAGGTTCAAAATTATTAAATCTGAATAAAATATAATATAATTTTAATATATTAAATTAAATTTATTTTTATTTTATTAAATTTTTATTTGAATTTAATGCACATTAAAATAAAAATTAAATTTAGAAACTATGTGTAACTAAAGATACAACCGAAAAAAGTTCACAAATCCGAGAATGCAAATTTCATTATCGTTTTCAAAGCAATATATTCCACGCAGCGGCAACCAAAACAAGCGGCCCAAGGTGGTGTGGTCAGACTCTGTGTTTCAGACCAAAAAAAAAAAAAACAAAAAGAAACAGGGGACTGTATAAAAGGTAGAATTAAAATAGGGTTTCACAGAGATTTTCATCTTCATTCAAAACTGCTAACTTGGTCAGATTGAGCACAATCAGATTGAGTACCACTAAAACGAATACCATGGAGCAAGGAGACGAGGAATTATCCAAACCAACGGACCAAGAAGAAGGCTCGGCCAAAACCCTCAGTAAGAAGGCGGCCAAGAAGGAGGCCGCTAAGTTGGAGAAGCAACAACGACGCCAGGCTACTTTGGCCTCCGCCGCCTCTTCGCTTTCCATCGAAGACCAAGAAGATCCGTTGGCGGCCAATTACGGCGACGTGCCCCTCTCTGAATTGCAATCGAAAGAGGTGGCAGATCTAAG
Source organism: Excoecaria agallocha (assembly GCA_037975025.1). Classification (NCBI taxonomy): domain Eukaryota; kingdom Viridiplantae; phylum Streptophyta; class Magnoliopsida; order Malpighiales; family Euphorbiaceae; genus Excoecaria; species Excoecaria agallocha. The sequence continues at coordinate 8,887,465 of CM075820.1, forward strand.
CAAATGGACTAGAGTGGGAGACCTAAACGAGGGATTGAAGGACAAGGAGGTTTTGATTAGGGGCCGAACCCACACCACGAGAAAAGTGGGTAAGAAGATGGTGTTTTTGGTGGTTAGACAGAAGGGTTTTACAGTGCAGTGTGTTGTTACTGTTCAGACTGATTTGGTCAGCGACAAGATGCTTAATTTCGTGTCTGGGCTTAGCCGTGAATCTATTATTGAAGTTCAAGGATTGGTCTCTGTACCATCTGCTCCTATTAAAGGGGCTTCACAGCAGGTTTTTATTATCTTTTTATCTGCATATATAGATGAGACTTGATAAAATTTATGGAAAACGTTGAACTAGGAGCATACTGTTTATAAGTGCTGAATTGTGGGTTACTGGAGAGATTTGTTAGAGATTAGAGGCTGAATTCACTGACAAATGCTGGATTTTTTTTTTCAAGTAAATTAGTGATTGCAAATGCAGGAAGAGAGTCGCTTTCACGTGGATTGAACAGTGGGAATCATAACTTTAGCATTTTTACTGTTATTTTTGGAGAACATATCTTTAGTATGACGACAAGTTCGGGAATGTTGAGAAATTTTCATGAGCTGTTCTTTTGTTTCTTGCAGGTTGAAGTCCAAGTCCGGAAGCTGTATTGCATTAGCAAAGCTATGCAGTCGCTGCCTATTAATATTGATGATGCAGCTAGAAGTGAGAAAGAAATTGAGGAAGGTTTGCAGGTAGTGATTTCTTTCTTTACCTATATCTTTTAAGATGATAAATATGAAGAGGAAGGCTGTCTGGTTCTACACACGCCACACTGATAATATATCTATCTATATAGATCTATATATATGTGTATATATATACATATATCTGTACAGGCAAGTTTTTAGAGCTTGATTTGACGTTCATAACTATATTTATTGGACTTTTTAAATGCACAGGCTGGAGTACAATATGTTCGTGTTAATCAGGATACACGTTTGAATTATAGAGTTCTGGATATGCGAACACCAGCTAACCAAGGGATTTTCCATATTCAGAGTGAAGTTGGCAACGTAAGATCATATACACACACACACACACACTTCTTTCTTTTCTCTGTGTTTTATTTTCTCTCAGATTCTCCTGTTTCTCTATGTTGAATTTTAGGATTGACAAACTTTTAGCCTGGAAATAGATCTGTATGCTTCTGAAGTATCAGATGCAATATCAACCTTATGCTTCTAAAGTTTTTTTTTCCCCTTTAAAAATGGATAAATAAATCTAATAATTGGAGAAAAAACTATTTTTGCCTCCCGGTAATAACTGAAGCTACTGAGGCAGTATGTTTTGAGCAACAAACAGTAGGCTGCATCAAGTAGCTGTGACTATCTTTTCACTGTAATTTCCTGCCATTATCTTTTTCTTTAAATGGGATTAGCATTTCATTACTTCTGTTTGCTTTGTGGAAAGTGGCTGCATTAGTCTTCAGAAACTGGCCAGGTGTTTTCTTTGACTGTAATGTGAGCTGAAAGTGAAGACACTTTGTGGTGCTTTGTATTTTATTATGTCATGTAAATATCCAGGAAACATCCTGTTATTCTTGCATATGAGATTTTGACATTTATTGATACTCAAATCTTGACCTTGATGAATGCAGTCTTCTCTTTGATCGTGTTAAAATTTTTTATCCTTTTTAGAAATTCATTCAGATTGTCTGGAAGAGTGAAAAATAAAATAAGAATATGTCCTGAAAAATAAAAATGTCCCTATTACAGAAAAGTGTTTTGCACTTGTACAGCTGCAATGTTGTCATAAATTTGACATATCTCCCACTTTTCTATGATGAATATGCTAAAACTAATTTTTAGGGAAACCCAGTCCTCTTTACGGCGTTATAATTGTTGAGTAACCTTCTCAAACTAGTCTAAAAATGTGCAGATATTTAGGAAGTTCTTAGAATCAGAAGGCTTTGATGAAATCCACACTCCAAAATTGATAGCAGGCTCAAGTGAAGGTGGTTCTGCTGTGTTTAAGCTGGACTACAAAGGTCAACCTGCATGCTTGGCCCAGTCACCTCAGCTTCACAAGCAAATGGCGATATGCGGTGATAAAGAGCGTGTTTTTGAGGTTGGTCCTGTTTTCAGAGCAGAGGACTCGTACACCCACAGGCATTTGTGTGAGTTTGTTGGTCTTGATGTTGAAATGGAGATCAAAACACACTATTCTGAGGTGAGATTTGTCTGTTTTATTTGCCAGTCGTGAGCACTTGCCCTGAGCGATCCTCAGCATTTTTCTGTGAAATTGAGTTTGTTTTATGCAGGTAATGGACATTGTTGATCGATTATTTGTCACAATGTTTGACTATTTGAATGAGAGGTGCAAGAAGGAACTCGAGGCTATTCGGAGGCAATATCCATTTGAATCTCTTAAGGTTACAAGTCCATAAACTTAGAGAACTTGCATTATGGTTTTCTCTATTGTAGTAGTTTTACTAATTCCTCATATCCTTGTGAACTTAAGAGATGTGATTTTTTATATGAGTATTAGCTTATTCACATCAGCTTGGATCTCTCCTTGAAAACATAAAATAAGTACAACTTTCCAAATCTTGGCTTGGCATCTCTAACCTCTTGGTAGATCTGATTGTTGAGCTTTTGTCAATATGCAGTACCTGCGAAAGACTTTACGGTTAAGATTTGAAGAAGGGATCCAAATGCTCAAGGTAATTGACTACAGAGTTGCAAAAACACAATACTTGTGCGGCTTGACTCATCTTGTCATTTGCAAGATTTTCAGTTTATACTATATCTATGTTCAGCGAATCTTAAAATGCGATTTCCTTACAAAAAGGGTTTTGGGAGTCGAGGCCGATGTTCTTTCCCCCCAATTCTCGAAGAGTGTTCTGCATAACTGAGTGATATGAGCATTTACATCCCCCACTTCATTGGATTGAGATGTTAAAATGCTTGCCATTTCTACTTTGTGTTTTGAAGTTTGAATTCTACACGCGGATTTTTCTACCTGTGATTTATTCATTGTTCCATAGTATGATATGATTTGATTTGGCCCCACTAACGATTTTAATTTGGTGTAAATAAAAAATTGACAAGAGTATCATCACTTGATTGTCCAATATGCTCATTAGATAATGGATTGTTTTGTACAGGAAGCAGGAGTGGAAGTTGATCCTTATGGGGACTTGAATACTGAAGCAGAGAGAAAATTGGGCCAGCTAGTATTAGAGAAGTAATTTGATGTTTTCTGCTGCATAAAGGCCCTAAAGTTTGTCCTTTGTTACAGTTTAGTGCTAATAAGTAGACTAATATACCTTGTGATTGTAGGTATGGGACTGAGTTCTACATTCTTCATCGATATCCTCTGGCTGTCAGGCCTTTCTACACCATGCCATGCTATGATGATCCAAACTACAGTAACTCATTTGATGTCTTTATTCGAGGCAAGAGAGTTCTTTCTTGGTCCAATTCTTTCATTTCTATTTAAGTTTCTCTGATATCTGTTATTTAGTGCTATTAGTTTAGTTCATAAATGCATAGCACAAATGCTTGAATTCTTAAAAGGACCTTCTGATATAAATATATGGTTACATTCTGTGGTAATGCAGTGACCAACTTGATTGTGCATACTATTCTGCTTTTAGTTTTTTCACTTTATTTTTTATTTCCATATGTGAGTAATTCAATTTCATAGAAAGCAGATAAATACTTCTTTATTATTTGCTTGACAAGCTCATGATCATTTTTTTTAATCTTCCTATAGGTGAGGAAATAATTTCAGGAGCTCAACGTGTCCATGTACCTGAATTGTTGGAAGAACGTGCAAAGAAATGTGGTATCGATGTCAATACCATAGCAACATACATTGATTCTTTTCGGTATTCCTTTCTCACTTTTTCCCTTCGGTTCTTGTTGATCTCTAGTTAATTTGTTATATGATCATCAATAAATTCTTTTTGCTTCCAAAGTAGGATTGGAAGCGTAGTTTGGTCAATAGGGTGCACATAGAGATTGGGTAATAGGGGAAGGATAATAAATTGAATTGTGATATCAACAATGTCACGAAAATTGGATGAGACTGGCTGGTTCAACCTTGGAAGCCATAAACCAGTATCTGGTCCGGTCCAGTCAAAAATCAAAAACCATATTTTTATCAAAATGGTAAAAACTGAAAAAATGGTCAGTCACACCATAAACTGGTTGACGCTTTACTGGTTTTGGATGGTTCAAACGGTTCTAAGCATGTGAAAACTACATGCAAAAACATGCTGAAATGCAACTGATGTTGTACTTTCTTCACATCCTTATTACACTTTGGTCCATAAGTTATCACTTAATACGATTTTAGTCCATTGAACTTATTAATGATTACATTAGTCTATTAAATTTACTGTCATGACCCACTTAAAGCCATGACTGGCGCTAGAATTAAGGATTTGTAGCAAGCCTAAATTTTGATTCCTAAAGAAAGAAAAATTGAATCCCACTAAATACAAACATCAACAAGGAAACATGGACTTCATTAGGTGAGTTAATATTTGATACATTTTAATCCAATGCAGTATATATAAATACTATATGTATACATTCATATATCATGCAATACATAATCAACTAATAGTGGAAGCAGACATGTTAAAACTCTTGACATCAAATAATAGCCATATAACTCTCTTGGAATACAATGATTAGGGAACTGAGAGTCTCACTGAATATAATACACACCCAATCGGCTAGGGGACCAAGAGCATGGCTCAACCGAATAGACTCTCAGCCTCGCATATCTAAAAATCAAATACATAAACAATGCCCAAGAGTATTCTTAACCGAGTCTCAATCATATCTAGATATTACCAGTGGGCATATTGTTCTGGTGTTGTCCACTAGATGGCATGTTCTGACATGCATTAGCTTCACAAATATTAAAAATGCTAATGCATGCATAATATACCTAAAATATAAATATGTTAAAAGAAAATCATACTTATGATGTGAGTGTGTATTTATATTGTTACAGTGAATTAAAATAATCTCAAATATTAACTCACAACTTGAAGTAACATATACACCGCATATTGTTGAGGTGCATCTCATTGGACTGGGAAGAAAATATGATAATGAAAATAATTAGGATAATATTACATGAATGAGATGTTACACGCTTATTTTTATTGTTGTTGTTGTTGTTCGGGGATATGGTTTGCTTCCCTGTGGAATTCATAACAATTTGGTTACTTTATGTGCAGATACGGTGCACCTCCACATGGGGGGTTTGGTGTGGGGTTAGAACGCGTAGTAATGTTATTCTGTGGTTTGAATAACATTCGCAAAACATCTCTCTTCCCACGCGACCCACAGAGGATTGCTCCATGATGAGAACATTGTTTTGGTACGATGGTTTTTACCAAAATGCATAGTAATGTTATTCTGTGGTCGGAATGACATTCACAAAACATCTCTCTTCCCTCACCGACTCACGTAGGATTGCTCCATGATGAGAACATTGTTTTATTTTTGCTCTGATGGCTTTTAGCAACTCGAAAAGACGGGTTCATTTGCATTTTACTATGATGTCGCGCACACATGACACTCTTAATCTCATTAAATAATTTAAGCTCCAAGTTTTCTCTTACTTCATAGCTGTAGTTTTGACCAAACATCTCTCCGCCTTGTTTTAATAAATGCATGTGATATGTTTTTGGTGGCCTGTAGGGCGAAAAACCATTTTTTTTCCATCTTTATATCATGGCGTGTTTGGATTAAATTGACACACCTGAACACGGACTAGGGGTTTGGGTTTTTATTATAGTTGAATTAACCTGAAATAATTAATTGAGAAGTGAATACTGTAAAATTCATAAAACAAGATGGAACCAAACTTCCGAATGAATTTAAATTCTATTTATCTATCGTTTTTAAATAATCTGTCAATTATTTTAAATGCAATTAAGAATCATTTAGTTTCTTGTCTTTTAACATAAGAATTATAAAAAATAATCACATGCCCTTGGGAGTGCATTCAGTGTGTTTGTGGGTATACGCGTGCGTGCATACTGTTTGATTAGCGCGTGTTACTATTTATACGTGATTGAATGGCGTGCATACAAAGGAGAAGAAAGTGAGTAGATGTTGAGTTGTTCCAGCAGGCAAATTTGTTGGTAGGTTTTGGATTCATGCGAGGCGAGAACTTGATAAATAAGTTGGGGAAATAAGTCCTTCACATCTGAGGTTGACTTAGGTTGGATTTTCAGCAATTCTCCGGCTCCACTTAAATATGTACCTTAGCCTTAGGCCTCAATAGAGAAAAAAGAATCACCTATACATATCATAATAACAAAACCATTGCCAATCAATTGATCTAGAGATTAATGATAAGATATGCAAAAATTATTTATAATTGCACTTTATAAGGTGTTACATTTTGGCATTGAATGGTTGGTTCATTATTAATCTTGAGATAAGTCTATTTCGACTGGTATGTTTTTATTATGAATGCCTTTTGAAAAAAAGTTTATTTTCTAGATCTTACATTTCGAAAATATTGAATACTTGATTATGATCAAATTCTAACCTTATTATTATTATTATTATTATTATTATTGATCATATGTAGTTTTATTTACCTTTGAAGTAATTTCGAAGCCATATGATATATTCAAAATGTTTTAATTGTAGATATGTTCAAAGAATTTATTTATTTCATTCTGTGTTAAAATTCCATGAAAGGCTCCCCGTGACAGAAAACAGATGGCATCTTTGCCAGGTGGAGAAAAAGACGCTGATATGATGTAGAAGAGTGGTAATATTACTGGGAAGATGACGACACATTTAGATATGCGGGCCAATAGTTGATTACCACCTTAGGTCACCCACATGTACACGTCAACACTCCACTTTTCCTCGTGTAACTTATTCCCACTATTATTTTCATGTCATTTGCGTTACGCTCAAGCCGAGTTTCAAATGATAGCTATTTTTCTTTTGAATAACAGTATTAGGGATGAGATACAGTATGATTCACGCATTTTGAACAAATAAATATGCATGATAGGATTATTAAAATTGACGCATGTTGCATACGTGAATTATTATTTATAATATTAAAATTCATATAATCAATTTTCATTGGTCAAAATAGCTTAATAATTCAGAATTTAAATTCGGAATATCTAATTAAAGAATAAAAGGATACAACATAATTTACATATACATAATTATTTGCTTTGTTTTAAAATGTCTTTCATTATTATATTATTCACAATAATTTAACAGTATGATTCATGCATTTTGAACATGATATGATAATTAAAATTGACGCGTGTTGCATACGTGTATACATTGAATTATTATTCATAATATTAAATTCATATAATCAATTTTCATTAGTTTAAATGGCTTAATACTTTAGAATTTGAATTCGAAATATCTAATTAAAAAATAAAAGGATACAACATAATTTACTTATACATAATTATTTGCTTTGTTTTAAAATATCTTTCATTATTATATTATTAATAATAATTTAAACATTCTTCATGTGCAAATTTAATTATTAAAGTTCTGATTTGTGAAACCTCATAATTAGCAATTATTCCATATTAAAATAAATAATATGCATATTTTTTTTTCCATGAATTTGCTATTAGGTATATATAAAACCTTTGATTAATATACATTCATATTTTAACTTTGCAATATAAATAAAAAAAGAGTAGCTTTAATATAATTAGTTGATAATTTATTTTTTTTACCACCCATGAAATTTTGAGCTTCAATTCAAAGTAGATTGCCTCACATAGAATGTTCATAATTTGATGATCCAATCAATTAATCTTAAATCTTTTTTATTTTTGATTAATTAATCTTAAATCTTTGGTGATTTGTAGTGATTCATTTTATTAATTGGTTGACTTATATAGAAAGACTAAAAGAGAACTAAATCTAAAAACTTCCTCCAAATTTATCTATTTATTAATGGTGAAAGTGAAACAGAAGGTAATCCCAATTTTTTTATCCTCAAATGGTTTGGCAAAAACGATAAATGAAAGATTTTTTTCTATCTATTAATTTTAGTTTTAATTTTATCCGCGAATTCAATTCTCAAAAAAAGAAAAAAAAGTATAATATATATCTATTTTAAATGTGGGAAAATATATTGAAATTCGTTCACTAATAAAGCCCCAAAATATAGTAGATATACTACTAATGACAGGTCAAATGAGCAGCAAGTTCCTTACGATCACCTGCAAAAAGTAAACAAAGATCGGTGGGTTTCCGACGGTCAAGTCAGGATTTTTGTGTAAAAGAATAGAAATTTTTAACAAAAGATTAAGTAACATTTTCATACTCGTTATTTAGCTTTTTATAGGAAGAATCAGCACATTTACAAAAGATAATGGGATGAATTTTTCGTTATTTTCGGCCACTAATTCATTTTCGACAATTTTCGAGGGAAACGTGGGTTAGTGGTAACTGTCTGTATATCGTGGTGGGGCTATTTTCGTAACGCGTTCTTAACCAAACTGTTGCCGGGTTAGAGAGGCCGGATAACTCTAACCTTTGGTCGGTTTACGAGGATTCTCATTGAGCTATATGCCCGGCTAATACTGGACAGTTGAACCGGTCTTTGAGTTCGGTTGTTATCATAAGTTCCCCCAGTAGGCAACATTTATGTCGGCAGTTGGCAAATAAGTGCCGAATGGGCCTATTCAATACCATAAGATCAGAGCTTGTGGCAACTGGGCCGAATGAGCTGGTTGTGGCGATTCAAGGTTTGAGTGCCTACAGAGCTCTTACCTGAAGTTTGGTATCAAAGGCTATGTAACTCTCCTCGTTTTGGAGCAGGAAAAACCTGCCCCTAGAGCTACCTGATCACCTTGCGTGACGGCTAGGGTGACGTCAGCTTTTATACGAGTATTTATTGGAGGTCATTATGGCTTTCTGATTTACCGGGCGTAACGGTTAGGGGCACCTCAGTTGTCATGCACCACTTTAACTGCGCTATCCCATGCCCGGATCTCCTGCCACGTATATGGTCCGGATCCATCTTAGTTTTCCTATATAAACCTTTTCCTAATCTCCATTTCCCTTTCGTTTTTCATTTTCTTGGCTTTGCTTCTCTTGTATGCGCTGCATCCTCAAATTTTGAATCCTTCTGCTTGAAGCTCAGTTCTTCTCGCTCTTCGCCTGATTTTTTCTTTTCGTTGCCATCCCCTTCATCAGGTTTGTTGATCTTTCCTTCTCTTTCACCTTATGTCTCTTTTTGTTCTTAGTTTCTTTTCGTCATCATGAGCTCAGGATCTACTTCAAGTGAAAAAGTGGGAAATAGTAAAGATGTTCCCACTGGTAGCGTCCCTGGCATGAGTAAGGATTCGACTTCGAAAAAAGGAAACCGACCATTCAGGTCAATCTGCTACTTTTTCCACCAAAAAGAAGGTTTCACGCCGGTTGCCTGGGATGGGCAGCATAAGTTCAACGATCAAAGAGGAGGAGCTCGGTCCACTCCTAGCCCAATTGACATCTGAATCGGACTATTTCGCCAGCAAACCTAGTACCTCACAAAGGGTGAACACGGAGTTCACTAACAAAAGGAAGACCGCCATATACGAAGCGCAGTTGGAGGTTGGAGTCCGTTTGCCTCTAACTAGTTTCGAAGTGAGCATACTACGGTACTTCGACATGGCCATAGGATAGCTCTACCCTAATGCCTGGCGGACCCTTACTGCTCTTCAAATTTGGGCGATGGAATAGGGCATAGACTTGATACTTAACCTGTTTCGAGCAACCCATGTGGTCGGCCTTCGAGCTAGTATCGAAGACCATAATTACATATAAACTCGATTTGGCTATTGGGTGTTCACCGGGAATTCGGAGTCTCTGAAGAAGTGAAAAGATCGGTTCTTCTTAGTGAAAAGAGTGCAGGCTGAATTTCCAGTACGAATAACTTAGTGAAGGTTTACAAATCGTAACGACGAAAACTTGTGGCTCTCTGATGAAGAGGAGCTAATTCTAGCTCGATGGAGGGAACTGGCCCGAGATAAGTGAGACTTGAGGAATCTATTAGATCCTTACAGTTCGGGGCTATTTCCTTGTCAAAAAAAAGGTAACGTACAATATTTTCTTATTCAATGATACTGATGCACTATTTTAATTTGCTTTTTCTTTGTAGCTATGAGGAAAATGAACCAAGCAGCTGAAATTATGAGAGATAACAGGCATAAGCTTTCCGAAGGCTCCTCCAGCGCACCCCCTATTACTGAGGAACCGAGGGTGACTCCCCTTCCTGAAGCCCAGCCTGTGCCTATAACTATCGAGGTCGTGGATACTCCGATTGTCGATACCAAACTTGTTTCACCCTCCGAGCCCTAAAGCCAGAACGAGAGGGAGCCAAAAGATCTTCGCTCTCTGCTCAACGATATTTACGAGTTCTTGAAAGCTAAGAGGGATAAGTATTCCTCCAATGACCCAGACTTCAGCACCTTTGTGCACATTGCTTCCTGTGTGTCGAAGGAGGTCGGTCCCCTTACATTTCTAAGCGCCGAACACTTGGCCAAACGCTTGAAGAAGCATCAGGTCAAAGTAAGTAGCTCCAACTTGTTGATGATGTTTGTCTTTTGACTATTGCCTGATCTTTTTTGTGTTTTACAGGGATACTAATTGGTCGGCACCACCATTGCTAAGATGAATGACCTCATAATGAAGCATCGACAGGCTGATTCAAATTTCGGCGCTCTGCGATCTAAGGTGGCTGAAATGGAGGATAAAGGTTGAAAGGCTCTGGGACAGGCTGAGGAGGCCAAAAGGAAAGTAGCTGAGCTTGAGGCCATTCTAAACCGAGAGAAGGAGTCCCACTCTGCTCTCCAGGCTGAAGTCGATCAATTCAAGTAAAAAGAGGCTGAGTGAGAGGAGAGAGAGGCCAAGGCACTGGCTGAGAAGTGTATGGTGTTTAGCGCCAAGATATCTACCGCTGTAAGGGAAAAATATCTCGAACTAGATCTGTCTTTTCTAGATGATGTTTATCCAGATGAGGACTAGACCCTAGTAATCGAGTCATCAAATCAATAAAAATTTAAACTTTTATTTTCACTTTATTTTAAGTTTATTATTTTTGTTTGGAATATCTTCCCAAGAACATATAAACAAACAGTACCCTTGTATGTGGCGAGGTGAGTGCTCAAAAGCTTAACTGAACAACTTATGATTTCCAAACCGAGTTTAATATATTGAAAAGAAAAATATCTCAGAAAGGAGGATGTAAGTAATGATGACGACGTGGTACATACCTTGCATTTGGTACGCCAACCCCAAGGCTCTGTAAATGCCGAATTTGAGTTTGTCGAAGGATGGTTCGATCAAGATATTTAGAGTAAAGTAAGGGCATAAGCTGGACCACAAACTTTTTCCACATAGATCAAGGATTGTGTGGTAGCATTTGCCGAACTCTTCTTTGAGCATGAGTTTGTTGAGGTACGAATTGCCTTATTGAGTTGTGAAGTTAATTGGCGAGGTATGCTGAGTAATCTCCCATAGGCTTTGTTGTCCTACTAAATTCGTAAGTTATGCGGCAATATGCACCGAACATTTTTGAATGATAGTGCGATCCTAACGATGATGCCAAGTACTTAACCATAGGCATAGTTAGCCATCAAAGTCAGCAAGTTTTGCGGCGAGGTGTGCCGAACTTAACTTAAATGATCGAGTGATTTTAGCGATAATACTGAGCCCTTAAACATAGTCGTAGTTAGCCTTACATGTTAACAAGTTTTGCGGCGAGGTGTGCCAAACTTACTGAAATGGTCGAGTGATTTTGGCGATTATGCTGAGCCCTTATGCATAGGCGTAGTTAGCCTTACATGTCAGCAAGTTTTGCGGCGAAGTGTGCCGAACTTACTAAAATGGTCGAGCGATTTTGGCTATAATACTGAGCCCTTAGACATAGGCATAGTTAGTCTTACATGTTAGCAAGTTTTGCAGTAAGGTGTGCCGAACTTACTGAAATGGTCGGACGATTTTGGCGATAATGCTGAGCCCTTAGACATAGCCGTAGTTAGCAAGTTTTACGGCGAGGTGTACTAAACTTACTGAAATGATCAGATGATTTTGGTAATAATGCTGAGCCCTTAGACATAGGCATAGTTAGCCTTACATGTCAGTAAGTTTTGCAGCGAAGTGTGCCGAACTTACTGAAATGATCGAACAATTTTGGCGATAATGCCGAGCTTTTGCACAGACATATCATGATATAAATTTGCTAAATACTTTTCATGGAATACGTCATTCATTAAACTTCTATCCAGCAAATAGAAACACCTGCAGGACTTGTATTTAGGCTAGAATATTATGGCGATAACTTGTAATAAAAAATGGAGAAACAATGATAATGATGAACAGAAATTAAGGATGATTAAATGAGAATCGGTATGAGGTTCGTTATGGTGTGAAGAATGTCGAGCTATTGGTAGTATGGTTTGAGGTTGAGTCCGTTCCAGGAGTGCGGAAGCCGTTTGCCTGCAACATCTTCTAGCCTATATGCTCCATTTTGGCTTACTTCCCGGATAATGTATGGCCCTTCCCAGTTGAGATCCAGCTTGCCTACTCTGGTTGCTGTTTGAGCAGACACCACCTTTTTTAGTACCAACTATATGACCCAAAAAGACTTCGGCTTGATCCTGCGATCGTGGTAAGCCGCCATACGTTATTTGTATGTTGCGAACCTTATCTATGTGAGCTCCTTGCTTTCTTTGAGCCGATCTAAGTTATACAAGAGACCGACATTGCTCTCTGCATTAGGAGAAGATGTTCGGATGCCTTGTACTCCTATCTCACAGGGGATGATCACTTTAGTACCATACGTAAGTGCGAAGGGTGTTAACTCTATTGCTGCATGAGGTGATGTCCGGTATGCCTATAGCACATTGTTAAGTTCTTCGGTCTATAAGCCCTTGGCATCTTCGAGCCGTTTCTTAAGTCCAAATAGGATAGTTCTGTTTGTCACTTCAGTCATTCCGTTGGATTGTGGATGGTAGATTGAAGTGAAGTGCAATTGGATCTTCAGCTCTGAGCAGAAGTTCTTAAAAACCTGACAATCAAACTGTTTGCCATTGTCAGTTATAATTGAGTGGGAGATACCGAACCTCATGATGATATTTTTATTCAGGAACTTGATCATGTTCGCTATTGTGATGGTTGCAAGTGGCTCAGCTTCCACCCACTTGGTAAAGTGGTCTACCGCCACTAACAAAAATCGTCGCTGCCCCTTCGCTCGAGGAAAAGGACCCAATATGTTAATCCCTCACTGGGTAAAAGGTCACGAACTATGGATCGGCTTTTGCTTTGCCGAGCTCTAATATGGAATGTTGGCAAACCTTTGGCATTTATCGCACCTTTGCATTAGAGCTTTTGCATCAGCCTCCATGGTTGGCCAATAATATCCCTATAAGAGAGCTTTCCGAGCTATGGCCTATGCACCTTCATAAGCTTCGTATATTCCTTCATGAATATCTCTAAGGATATAATCCCCTTCATCATTGCTCACACATATAGCCCATGAATTGTAGAAAGATTGCCTGTAAAGCTTTCCATCCATCATTGCATATAAGCTCGATTTTCGAACTACCTTTCGAGCTTGGGCTTGTTCATCTGGCAGGGTTCCTGACATCAAGTATTGGTAAATAGGTAAACGCCAACCCTTCATCGGCTCTTGTACTTGAACCTGAAAAGTTTCATAAGTTGGACGCGAAATGGTTATGGAAGTGATGTCTGTATTATCAATTGGACTGTTGAGACAAGCTCTCTTAGTAAGAGTATCTGCTTCCACATTCTCTGCTCGGGGTATCTGAGTGATCGATCAAGCTCCCCCTTTTTCCTCCAACCTGGCTAACAAGGCAGAAGTCAGTTCTTTGTAATGGATCATGAAACGGTCCTTGGCTTCAAAGTTTCCTTTCATTTGACTGACCATCAGTTAGGAATCTGAGAATATCTCTAAGGTTTTTGGCTTCACTTCTATTGGCAACTGCAGCTCGTAGCATAGGGCTTCATATTCTGCTATATTTTTGGAAGCTGGAAAGGTCAGGCTCATCAGAAATACTCCAGCCCCTGCACCATCCGAACTTGAGGCCTCATCAATATACAATTTCCATGATACTTTCACCGGCTTGGAAAATGGTTCATGTAGCTTAGCCATAAAGTCTGCCAGTATCTGTGCCTTCATGGATGTTTGTGGCTCATATCTAACATCGAATTCCCCTAGGCGAGCAGTCTATTCTGTCAATCGGCCAAAGCATTCTGGCCTTTGTAACACCTTTCTCAAGTTTAAGTTTGTATGCACTACAATCGTGTGCGCCTGAAAGTACGAACGGAGCTTAACTGTTGTTGTGATGAGTGTAAGGGCAAGCTACTCTAAGACTAGATAATTGAGTTTGGCTCTCCGAAGTACTTTGCTCGTGTAGTAAATAGAAAACTGTTGGCCCTCCTCTTCTCTAATCAGGACTGAACCTACTGCACCTGTTGAGACAGATAAGTAGATGTGTAAAACTTTACCAGCCTGCTGAGCAGTGGCGGGGTTGAGAGAAACTGCTTCAAGGCCTGGAATGCTTGGTGGCATTCTTCTGTCCATGTAAAGTTTTTGAGATTTCTGATTGCTTGGTAGAATGACAGGCATCATTTGGCCGAGCAAGATATAAACTTGCCCAAAGTTGTGATCCTTCCATTCAATCTCTGAACTTTTCGGACTATTTTAGGTGGATCCATGGTTATGATTGCCTTGATTTTCTCTGGATTTGCCTCGATCCCCTACTTCGATATCATAAAGCTAAGGAATTTTCCAAACTGCACCCCAAAGGCATATTTTTCAGGGTTCAGATTCAAGCCTGAATCTCGGAGTCTTTGGAAGGTCTCCTTAAGTTCGGTACATATGTTTGCTGAGGTTCGACTCTTGAAGATCATATCGTCCACATAGATCTCCATATTTCTTCCTAACTGCTCGACGAACAACTGATTCATTAACCTTTGGTAAGTAGCCTTTGCGTTCTTCAATCCAAAGGGCATGACCCGATAACAGTAAGTTCCTCTATGAGTGATGAATGCTATTTTCTCTTCATTTGTTGGGGCCATCGAAATCTGATGATAGCCTGCTGAGGCATCGAGAAAGGTGTACTCTTCGAATTCTGCCATGGAATCCACCAGTGTTTCAATATTTAGCAGTGGATAGCAGTCCTTCGAGCATGCTTTGTTTAGATCAGTGAAATCAACACACATTCTCCATTTACCACTATTTTTCCTAACAAGCACCACGTTGGCTAGCCAGTCCGGATAGAATACCTCCCTGATAAAACTGCTCTCCAGCAAAGTTGTAGTCTCTTGCTCGATGGCCAATTGTCTCTTAGGGGCATGATTTCTCTTCTTCTATTTTACTGGCTTACATCCTGGCCGAACATTCAACGAGTAAACTATTAATTCCTTATTGACCCCCTGGATGTCTGATATTCACCAGAAAAAAACATCGATAAACTCACGAAGCATTAAGAGTAGGGCTTCTTTCTCCGCCCCTGCATTTCCAACCGATATCTGAACATTCTTTCCCTGCTCCAGTTCGACTACTTGTAACATTTCTGTCGGTTCTGCCCTTCGTTCCTCTTTCTCAGGTACATTCATTATGTCTAAGGGCAGGCCCTAATTGGCCCCTCTGAGCATGGTCAAGTATGTCTCCCGAGCAGTCTTCTGATTCCCTCTTAAAATGGCCACTCCATCGTCTGTGGGAATTTTGAGCACCAGATTTTTCATCGAGACATAGGCATCCACCTTGGATAGTAGAGATTGGTCGAATATCACATTGTAAGACAATGGAATATCGACCACCATGAAATTTGCTCGGCAAGCCCATACCATCGAATCATCTCCGAGCTGTACAGATAGAGTTTCTAGACCCTCTACCCGGATAGGCCTTCCGAACAAACCAATAAGAGGGACTTTGACTTCCTCAAGTCTGTGGTCTGATATCCCTAATGCTTTGTATGCTTGGGCCGTTATGAGATTGATCGTACTTCTTGTGTCGATAATTATTCGTTGGACCAAGAAGTCTTGAATGACTGCTTCAATAACTAAGGCATCTGTGTGTGGGTGCCGAACATATGCCCCATCCGCTGCTGAAAACTGAATCATATTTGCTGTCGAACTTGTCCCCCACCCGACGGACATAACCTCTTTGGCCTTCCTCTTACGGGAATGATCCTGGTGCTCGCCCCCGAAAATCACATGTATGACCCCCGCGGGTGCCCACCTGCCACCATTGGCTTTGTTTATGCTCAGTTGGGGAGAAGGCAACGTTTGCCTCTTTCCTCTTTCATCTGGCTTGGCGAACCGAGCTAGGGTACCTTTTCGAACCAGGTGCTCAATCTTCCATTTGAGTTGCCTATAATTCTCGATCTCATAGCCCGTGTCTCTGTGAAAAGCACAGTAAAGACCCTAATTCCTGTTCGGGTCTTCCCTCATGGGTCTCGACTAATTAACTTGTCCGTTTTGTTTTAGCCAATCTAGTATCTGTTCATGAGAGGCAGTTAGGGGCATGAATCTTTCATCTCTTCAGTTGTCTAAATGGGCAGTAGTAATTTCATATGATCGGTTATGCCAGTTGCCTCCCTGATATTTCTTTGGGTTTGTCTTAATGGGATTTCCCCCTTCTCGAGTTGTTCTTGCACTTTTACCTCCTTTCTTCTCAGATGCTCATGCTTTATGGGAGGTATGGCAAAGATGCCAAGCCTCATCCATGTGAATGTACATATGTGCTCTTGACATGAGCTCGGTAAAGTCATTTGGGGGTTTCTTGCTCAAGGAGTCGCTGAAATCCTGACACCTTGTGTTTCGAATAAGGGTGTTAATGGCGACCTCCAGGTTTAAATTATGTATATCCACAACCACATCATTAAACTTCTCCACATAGGCCCGCAGTGATATGCCCTTTTCTTATTGTACCAGGTTCAAGTCTGCAGACACCTTATTTGAGCGAATGGAAACCACGAACTTTCTGACAAATATGTCACTGAATGCTCAAAATTCTCAATACAATGCGATGGCAGATTTCGAAACCAGATATGAGCTGAGTCTGCCAAGGTCTGTGGGAATATCTTGCACAAGACGGAGTCGTCTACTATGAGCACCAACATAGTGTGTTGGAACTGATCAATATGAGCTCGGTGATCGGTGTTGCCACTGTAAGTTTTAAGGTAAGGAAGTCAAATATTAGGAAATGGGGTAGCTAAGATTTTTTGAGAGAGGGGTGATCGAAAATTGCCCTGATATTGTAGTATTGTTCGGTTCTGTTGCCTTTGGATTCGGTCGTCCAAGAGGCGTTAAATTGCTCGATAGTTAGGGTAATGGTGAAGTTAGGATTTTAGGGTAGGGCTGGTGAGTAGGGTTCCCGAGTAGGAGGCTGCGAAGCTCGAGGTAGGTTGGTGTTTTGTGGGGGTAAAGGTTGAGGTTGAACTTGGACGATGATGGTTGATAGTGCGGCAATGAGGGATTGTGCAGTCTGAGGGGTAATCCTGGGAGTGATGTTTGGGATTATCATGGCTGGAGAAACAGAGGTGGTGTCATTGAGTTGAGGAAGAAAATGTTGTATTCCCGATGGGATGGGATTGGATGTTTGGTTTTTCTGTTGGGAAGTGTTTAGGTTGAGGTCTAGAAAAAGGTTCATGTTTCATGCTCACCGCACCAAATGATGACAGGTCAAATGAGCAGCAAGTTTCTTGCGATCGCCTGCAAAAAGTAAACAAGGACCAGTGGGTTTCCGATAAGAGAGTCTCCGACGGTCAAGTCAAAATTTCTGTATAAAAGAGTAGGAATTTTTAGCAAAAGATTAAGTAACCCTTATATACCTATTATTCAGCTTTTTATAGGAAGAATCATCACTTTTGCAGGAGATAATGGGAGGAATTTTCTGTTATTTTTGGCGATTTTCGAGGAAAATATGGGTTAGTGGTAACTGTCTGTACATCATGGTAGAGCTATTTTTGAAATATATTTTTAACCGAATTGTTGTTCGGTTAGAGAGTCCGAATAACTCTAACATTCGATCGGTTTACGGAAGTCCTTATTGAGCTATATGACTGGTTAATACTGGACAGTTGAACCGATTTCTGAGTTCAGTTGTTATCAACTACTAAAGTAAGATTGCATAATAACAATAGAATTAATTAAATCCAATTTCAAAAGTTTGCGTCAATCGAACTAATTAATTAAATATAAAAATTTATAATTATTACGAATAATTATGAAATTCCATTGTATATTTAGAAGTTATAAAAACTTAATGAGAGTATTCAACGTGCATCTATTAAAATCTAGCAATAGAAAAAGAAAATAATATAATAAGTTACTTCAAAAATAAAAGAAGGATATAATAAGTTTTAAAAAAAACTGAATTCATGAAAAAGAAGTTACAGTCAAAACAATATCGCTAATATTAGTATTATTAAATCATAAAATTATTTTAAATATAAGAAAAGAAGGATAAATTAATCAATTTCAAAGCCTAAATAAATAGTAGAAAACAGCAAAAAAAAAAAAACATAATTCAAAATTAGAGAGTAAGATACCAATTCGCAGACGTCGGTCTAATGGCTAACATTACGAAAAATTTCGAATTTATTTATTTTAATAATATTTTTTATAATTAAATATTATATGTTTTATAAGAAAAATAAATAAATAAGGAGAGACCATTTTCAGAAATTAATGGTAAAAAAAGAAAGTGAAAGAGAGAGATTTCAAATTCGGACAAATAGGAGGAGAGCAACCATAAAGGAATAAGAATTGGAATTGTTACAGTGAGAAGGATCCGTTGGCAATGAAAGAGACACCATGAATATAAAATCGGCGACCACACCAATAAACCGACAACACAACGCGGACGATCCCCTCAAACTGCGCCGTTTCCGTGTTCTTTGACCCTCTCTGTTCACCTATTCCTTTCCTTCTTCTTCTTCTTCTTCTTCTTCTATTGAATCTTTTCAAACTTGAGATAGTGGATGCTTTTTTCTTCTCTTTTCTTTTCAAAATTCTCAATTCAGGTCATCCCTTGATTCCTTTTCAATCGATCTTCTTTTTGATTGGACCTACTGTATTTGGGACTCACATAGTTATATTTTTAAATTTTTTATGATCATTTTCTCATTATTTGGCGAACATTTTAGATGGTAACAAAATGGTCTATGATGTAGAATTGTTTGATTGTTATCTGGGTTTTCTATGGATTTGTGATTGGGCTATTTCACAATCCATTTTGGTAAAGCTTTGTTTTCTTGTGATCCAAAGGGTGATTTTGCTTTCCTCTTAAGGTGGGCATTTTTCAATTTCTAAAGTCCCCGTTATAGCGTTTTGAGCCGTATGTAGGTAGATGATTTATGTAGAAGCTAATTCCATGGGAGGATATGTTTAATCTAGATTTACTTTTCTATATGTTGAAGTAAGAGTTGTATGCTTTTTAATTTCATTGGAGATTGTGTTTTGTGGGTTGCTTAAAACGTACCCCTTTCTCTTTTCTCTGCTTATCAAGTCCTCATTTTGCTGATTGTCTGTAGCTGAATCTTTAAGCAAAATACACTTCTTTTTTGAAGGATACACCATAAGGATTTACTATTTAGTATTTAGTAAGATGTTTTGAAATTTGTATTCTGTGAATTTGAATTGTTGAAAACAAGACATGTTCTTGTGGTATTTGGTGTAGGGTGTTGGGGTCGATAAGCTGTGAGCGAAGTGTTGGATTGATGTGCAATGCAGAGATCACGTAGAGCTCTTCTGGAAAGAAGAGCGTCTGGGAAGCTTGTTGGTGAAAAGACTTGTTTATGCAAGATTTCTCTTTCCTTGTTCATCGTTTTGTGGGGGCTTTTTCTCCTCTTCAGCTTGTGGATCAGCCGCAGTGATGGTTATAGAGGTATAAAAGAAAGGTTCTTGTTAAGTGGCATTCCCAGTTTACAGTAAAGAAAGGCTTTAGTTGTCATACATGTATTATCAAACATACCTCAGAAATACGCCACAATCCAAAATCTCCGCTCCCTACAACTCTTTCATATATAACAAACAAGTGTCTTTGATCTTCACATTGTTATTTGTTTTCTTTTTTTCTTCTTCCTCAATGATTGTTAGCAGGCATATTTTCTTACCAAGATGTTATATGATGGTTTTTTTTTTTTATTGAAAAATAATATAGGACACGTTCATATCAAATATTGTTATTACCTGCAATTGCAAGGGAAAACATTGAACCATAACTTGCCTAGGTTGGTTTCTGTCAGGGTCATATGGGTACTACTTTTTGACAATATATTTTCAGAATGTCTCATTTTTTGCCCAAGTGTTTCCCTGCTTTCTAATTGGGCTTCCTTTTTCTTTGGTTTAGATGAATCAGCAGTGCTTGGAGCTGACGTACCATTTTCAAATGAAGAAAATATTGGCAGCTGTCGGCTTTTGTGTCCCTTGGAGGAAAACCCACTTAAAGAAATTGCTTCTGTCCATTCAGCCGAAAAGTTTTGTACAGATAGCGCTGAAACTGGGAGTTCCAATGATGAGTTTCTTGGGAGTGAAGGAAATGTAAATTCTGCCTTTGTTTCCGAGCAACCTGTGGCAAAATCTGGTTCAAATGTGAAATTTGAAAAGAATGGTGCAAAGACTAACAGAATATCTCATTCTGTGCCCATTGGTCTTGATGAATTTAAAAGCAGAGCATTCAACACTAGAAGTAAATCTGGAACTGATCATTCTGGAGGTATAATTCATAGATTAGAGCCTGGGGGTAAAGAGTATAATTATGCATCTGCATCAAAGGGAGCAAAGGTATTGATTTGTAATAAGGAAGCGAAGGGAGCATCCAATATCTTAGGCAAAGACAAGGACAAGTACCTTCGAAATCCTTGCTCTGCTGAAGAGAAATTTGTTGTAATTGAACTCTCAGAAGAAACCTTGGTAGACACAATTGCAATAGCAAATTTTGAGCACTACTCATCGAATTTAAAAGATTTTGAGCTGCTGGGAAGCTTATCGTATCCCACAGAAACATGGATCAGCCTTGGGAATTTTACAGCTGCCAATGTTAAGCATGAGCAGAGGTTCACTCTTCAGGAGCCTCAGTGGGTGAGGTATCTAAAGCTGATTCTTCTGAGCCATTACGGCACAGAGTTCTATTGTACTCTTAGTGTTGTTGAAGTTTTTGGAGTTGATGCTGTTGAGCGGATGGTAGAAGATTTGATCTCTGTTCCAAATAATTTATTTGTGTGTGAAGAGGAAAGTGGTGAGCAGAAAAAGTTACCTTCCCAATCAGAGTTTGTCCAGGTTGATGATTGTGATCAAGAATTGTGCATGGGAATGGGTTCAGGTCCTTCAGGCTCTTCAGTGGAAAATACAAACGGGAAACATGAAATTAGGAAAAATAAAGTGCTAGATCCAGTTGAAGAAATCCGTCAGCAACCGGGAGGCAGAATGCCTGGGGACTCTGTTCTTAAAATACTGATGCAAAAAGTCCGTTCTCTAGACTTAAGTTTATCTGTTTTGGAACGGTATTTAGAGGAGTTGAACTACAGATACAGAAATATTTTTAAAGGATTTGACAGTGATTTAGGAGAGAAAGATACACTTCTACAGAAAATCATATCTGACATACAAATTCTTGGTGTCAGCCAGGAGGCTGTTGTATGTGTCTCATCCTCTTCATGAGTAATCTTTGTTTCATTATAGTTGGTATCTCTTATTAATTTTCTTTTCTATGTTGTGCTGCCTTGTGCAGGCTAAAGATGTTGTCGATCTACTTTCATGGAAGTCCCTTGCTTCTGAGCAGTTGGATAATCTCCTCAAAGAAAATTTTGCACTCAGGTTGATTCCATTTTCTTGCTGATATACTCTTCTTCACCACTGTTATGCATTAGTAGTTTCAGAAAAATGTTTACAATTAGATGATATTTGGTTGAAAGATGTATCATTCAAGGCTTACAAACTGATGAATCTTGTTCTGTTTTTCAAAAAGGGGAAAAAATAAAAAGAAGAAAGGAAGAAAACCTTAGGGCATTTTAGTGTATTTTTGACAGAGGGATTTTGGGTTGCCTGCTTGTGACATAGCAGTTTATGGGAGTTACCAATCCATTTAGACAGTTTTTGGGTTTTTGATGAAAGAAAGGAGGTAATTACATAGGTCAGTGATTCTTTGTTTAGGCTTAGGTTTCAGTTCACGCTGGCTTCTGTACTTAATTCATATTTGGAAGGAAGGTGCTCCTAACCGTTACAATGGATTTTGGTTTTGCAAAATGCTTCATTTGGCGATTGTGTATCCTGATCCCAGTGGCATGCATGGTTGTACCATGTATAAATTGTAGTGACTATGATTTTTTTTTCTTTCTTTTTTCTTATTTATTTTTTTTAATCCATCTTATATGTATCAATAGTTGGTTAAAGGATCCTAGGATATATTAGTTGTTTCTCAAAGTCAAATACCTTCTTTATCCATTTCAGGTCATTACTTAATGCTTTTAGCCTAATTACACTCTCTCCTTGTGTTTCTAGTTTTTCTCAGTTGTTTATTGATGGTACATTTTGTTGTTCCTTAGTATCACTTGATTCTTTTGCTAATAAATGCCATTTATTTTCAGGTCAATGATTGAAGGCGTTCTAAAGAATCAGACATCTATGGAGAGTAAGGGTATGGCAGTGTTTATCATAAGCTTCATTTTTGGGTCTTTAGCCTTTGTGAGGCTATTCGTAGATACATTACAGGGTGTTTACAAGGGATTAAGTGTTCAAAGAACAGAGAAGTCCGGGAAATTTTGTCAGATGAGCTCATCCTGGCTCTTGTTACTATCCAGTTGTAGCATTGTTATGTTAATATTATCTGTATAATTTTGTGTGATCTACTTGTCTAAATGCCGTAGTTTCCATCGGAAGGTTGGCATCAGAAGGTTGGCGGATTTGTGAATACAAAGAGAGAGAATAGAGGAAGAGAAAATTATTTGTTAAGGTTGGGAATTGGTGGAAAGAACAAAGTTTCAGCCAGTTTGTTTTGATGTGCTTGTAGGGGAAACAATATTTTGTGCTGTAACTCTGTTCTTTTTATCCGACATATGATTTATATTTTCTTTAAACCTGGTTCCCAGTTCATATTAGCTATAAGTAAACTGTTATAAAGAAGAAAATGGAATTTCCTTGTAGTGCTATTTCCAGAGGCCCATACAGTGCTCATCATCAGGGTCACCATTGGCTACTATACTCATCATAGCTTGGAAAGATTTGCGGATGTACAGTTATTTGTTGTATCTGTTCGAACTTCTGTGTGTGTATATATATAACCTTAGGCAAGGGTAGTAATTCACTACGTGCGTGCGCACATAGAGTGCATGAGTATTTAGACCGTTGGATTGCATGCGTTTATTTCATCGAACGGTTCATACGTGTGCATCTCATCTCATAACCTTCAGCGGACACAATTATCTCCATGGCTTCAACTTTAGAGGCACAATGTCAATGAAGATTAACGGTGATCCATTGATGTATTACAGATCAATGCAGTTGAGATAACCTTTGATAAGAGATATTCAACATCTAGCATTTAGCTGTCCTATAACATATAATTCTGTCTAGTTTCGCCCTAATTTATACGGTTTTGCTAAACTGACTGCTCTACTTAAATTCGTTCCAGTTTAGCACTTTTATTTGTTAAAATTTCATATAATAAATGGCTCTAATGGATTGAAAAGGGTTTCAAATGGCACATTTTCTAAACTGGGCCCATGTGACTTATAACTAATAAAATCAAGACAAATGACAGTATGCCATAACGATAAAACGATCATGGCTTTCGTTGGGAATTAATTTAACCTATTTTCACAATATTTACCCTACCAAGTCAGTATTATAAGAGGTTTTTATTATATGATGCTTTAACAAGTAGAGATGTTAAATTAGGACAAGTGTAAATAGAAGGACCGGCTTGATAAATTGTACAAACGTGTATATATGTGCTTATTTGAATATGAATTGAAAGATGTAAATTTATAGAATTTCGGTACAACATAGTCTAATGATAATCGTTCAGACAGTTCGTCTTCTTTATACCTTCTTTACTATAGTAACTACAATATGGTGCGGTAGGTTTAGAAGCTTTTTGAAGTGTAATGCTGGTTTATATTTGTATTAGAAGATTTAGCCAGAGAAATAATAAAATATTGATTCTTGATGGGCTGGACACTGAGAGTTAAAAGAGTGAAAATGGGTTTTAGGGCCTGTAGTATTCATACATTAGGCCTAGGATGGGATGAAAGAGTAATGGGTTTAGGATTTGGGTTTGAAAGGCCCAAAATAGTGAAAATCAAAGTCTATTGAAGATAAAAATGGAATATGTTAGAATATTTTATAAGATATCATTCTTATCACTTGGAGATGCTCATCTGTATCTCCAAAGGCTCCTATTCGGTTAGAGAACCTACCTAGAAGAGTTAGTGGAGTATCCACCACTCCTCACACTACAAATAGAGGCCTACAATTCCTCATTTTCCACACGGTGAGGTTTTGAACAAACACAATGACAAAAGTATTAGTCCCTCGGCAATTTTTGAAGCACTCAGTAGTTTTCAACTGATGTTGGAAGAATTCTCAAAAGCTGGTGTTCAAGTCATCAAATTTTGGTGTTCTTATCTTGAAATTGGTTAAATTCTAAGGTTAAAATACTAAACCTGAAGGAGTTGTAATGATGAATTGATTTCCAAAGAATGATAATCATGTTTTATACACGAATAATGTCTTTATCGTAAGTCAAATCGTAGTTCATCTTATGCCATTATTGTATCAAATAGCTCAAAGGAAAGGTTCCACTACGTTTTAGAGTGTTTGACGGATTACTATACAATATTATGTGTATCAAGCACAAAAACAAAATGAAATGCAAAGAAAAACATTTTCTAAAGTTACATAAAAATTTCTTTTTAAAGCTCAAAAATATTTGATTCAAGATTTCATGATACTTCTTTCTTTTAGGAGGAATGATTTGCTTCTAATAAATGTTTATTTTATGCACTAAGTTCTCTTAAGATGCAAATTTAGTAATTTTGAAGCAAGTAAAGGGAAAGCATAAAAGCTTGCAAAAGAAATTTATAGTGGCTCGACCACTACGTTGGTCCACTCAAGGCAACAATCATTTTTTCTCCACTCAACTCTTTTATAAGGGAAAAGTTAAAAAGCTTTTTGTAACTCCTCTCTCGAAAACTACCCACGAGCTTTTTTCATAAAATATTAAAACACTCGAGGTAAGTTTCAAAGAGATACCCTTTCCCTCAAACCTTTCTTAAAGCTCTATATATCCAAATTTGAGGCGTGTATAAAATGAATGAAGCACAAAAATGTGAAAATTGGTTAGAACACTTTGAAGCTTGGTTTTTTAAGAGAAAATATGGTTTTCCAAATTTTCTAAGCTTTATTTCACGTAAACAAACCGTTATCTTTGTCTTTTAAGTAAAATTGTTTTATGTGCTGAAAAAACTATGAAATTTAGATCAAAGGTCAGAACAAAGATCAGAACATAAAGATGATTATTTACATAACTTTTTCTAACTCATTTAAAGTAATATCCAAAATAGTTTTATGGTTCCATCATGTTTTTTAGATGCACATGTTCATCTCTTTAGCACATCAAAACTTACTTCTTGTCATCAAGCCAAACACCATCCTCAAAGGGTGGAAGCAATGAATTCCAAACAATGATGACTATCCACTAATAAGGAACCTATTGGCTAATGGATGTATAGATATAAGACCAAACTTTTGGCCAAGCACTCTAACCAAGTAGAAGAGGTGGATTACACTGAATGCTTCTCATCTATGGCTAAAACTATTACTGTGAAGGTGATAGAGTAGAAACTTTAATAAAACAGTTCTAAATAAGAAAATAGAATTAGAAGAGTATTGAGAAAAGGAATGGATTGATTTTATTGAAAAAATAAAGGACTGATACAATTCAGAAGATGAACTTCCCTCTTTAACAATGGAGCCTTGTTAACAAGCAGTGATTACAATCCCATTCCAAAAGATACCCTCTCTCACAAAAAAAAGGCTAATATAGCAATCTTAAAAGCAAAACCATTTCTCTTCTCTTGTCCAGCTTGGACTAGGCCTAACTAACTTTACCACAAGAATTCCAGCTTAATAACATAAATTACTGGTTTCCCTCTTTGCCCTCAGCCTGATGCTTTTTCCTGCAGGTGTAGACCTGCAGCTTCTTTGGCCCAAAAAAGGTCTGGTCCAAATCAACATCTTCCACTTCTTATTCTCTATCATTGCCGGCCCCTTGAGAATTAATCTTGTCCTCAAGACTGAATTGTGGGTAGTCTCGTTTAATCACATATTCGTCTTCCTATGTAGCTTTATCAAGATTTTTAGAGTGCCACTGGATGAGCTATTGGGAGACACTCTCTCTATTCCATTGGATTATACAAATAGCTACCACCTTTTTGGGCATAAAGTCATCGTTCTGGTCCAACTCCAACTCAGGTGGTAAATCACTAGAGCTAGGTTGCATCCTTATAGCCTTTTTAAGCAAACAAACGTGGAACACGAGATGTACTTTAGAAGTGGAGGGGAGGAACAGTCAATAGGCAACTGGTCCCACCTTAGTAGCCACCTGATAGGGCCTAAAATATCGAGTCGATAACTTTGGGTAAATCCTTCTGCTGATGGATTGTTTCCTATGGGGTTTTAGCTTCAAATACACCCAGTTACCCACCTCGAATGAAATATCTCTTCAGTGCTGGTCAACCCATGTTTTTATTTGCTGTTGGGAGCATAATAGCTATTATTTGAGTTGCTTTAGAGCCTCATCACTGTCCATTAAATCCTAGCCTACTTCCTCTACTTGAACCTCTCTTGGAATATATTGAATAATCGTAGGAGGGCTCCTTCCATAAACCATCTCAAAAGGTATGGCTCCTATACTCACATGTTAAGTGGTATTGTACCAAAATTCTACCTAAGGAAGCCATTGGATCCATGAGCGGGGCTGGTCAGCAACAAAACAGTATAGGTAGGACTCAAGGCAGCAGTTGTAACCTCGGTTTGTCCGTTTGTCTTAGGATGGTAGGATGAGCTAAATTTGAGTTGAGTCCCATGTAACCAAAATAGCTCTTGCCAAAAGTGACTCATAAACACAGGATAGTGGTCGCTTAAAATCAATTTTAGAAACCCATGGAGGTAAACAATATTCTTAACAAATATGTCAGCTATTGTTCGGGCTGTGTATGGGTGCTTAAGAGCTACAAAGTGGTTGTATTTGGACAGCCTATCCACCACCACCATCACTGCATCAAACCCTTTAGATTTTGGCAACCCCGTAATAAAATCCATCGAGATGTCCTCCTAAACGACCTGTGGGAGGGGAAGAGGCTGTAACAATCCTGCTGGTGAAAGGGTAGAAGCCTTGAATCTTTGGCAAACTGAATAATGTTTTACGAAGTCCTTGACCCGCTGTAACATTCCTTTCTAATAGAACATTGTTGCTATCCTTTTATAATTCCTGTAGTAACCCGAATGCCTCCCTGTGACAAAGTTGTGAAACTCTTACAATATGGTAGGGATTTACTTGGATGCAGAGGAAATCACCAATTTTCCATTTCTATATAAAGTCCCGTATTTCAGCTTATACTTCGGGTTGGTGGATAGGTTGCCTTGTATTGCATGTTTAAGGGATAACAAATAAGGGTCCTGATCCACTTCCTTTAGCAACTGTCCACCATCAGCCTATGTAGGAGAGAACTCAAATGAAGCAAACTTTGCATAGTCCTACTACCTCGATAGAGCATCAGCAGTTGTGTTCAACCTTCTTGGCTTGTATTGGACCTTGAAGACATAACCTATCAGTTTTGAAAGCCAATGTTGTTGGTCCGTGGTAGTGATGCGTTGTTCTAGTAAGTGGCGCAAGCTCTTTTGGTCGATGCAGACAGTAAACTTCTTATCAAATAGGTACGATCTCCAGTGTTATATCACCAAAGTTAAGGCCATCAGCTCTTTTTCATAGGCTGACTTAGCTAAGTTGAAGTCGACTAAGGCTTTGGTGTGGTATGTTATTGGCTTGCCTATTTGCATTAAGACAGCCCCTAACCTAAGACCCGATACATTACAATCCACAAGAAAAGGTTTGCTGAAGTCAAGCAACGCTAATAGTAGTGTTGCTGTGAGTTTCCTTTTTAATGTCTCAAATGCTGTTTGAGCATGTTCATTCCAATGAAAACCATTTTTTTTGTCAGCTCCGTCAACGGCTTGGCGATCTTTCCATAGTCCTTTACCAACTTCTTGCAATATCCAATTAGCCCTAGGAATCCTCTAATTCCCTTGAAATTCCTCGGTACTTGCTACTTTTGCACTACAGTTGTAATGGCCCAAATATTGAGTTAGTCAGGAATAGTATTTTTTGAGGTAAATAGTAATACCGGGACAAATAGTACATTTCGAAGTTAAAAAATTATTTTATTTGATCATTAGAAAGAGCATGTCAGCAAGAACCCGTGGCTCAAATTTGGATTTAAAATGAGGTTAAATGAGTTTCCAAATACTGAAAAATAAAAAAATTTCATAGTTTCAAATCAAACAGTGTCTGGGTTGATTAAGGTTTGACCGAAACTTTAAAATAGTAAATGATTTCTAAAAATTATCAAAATTTTCATATTAACATTAAATGAGATGTAGAATAATATTGTAATGAAAAATTAATTTTTTGATTATTTTAAAAAATTAGGTTACCGGACTGGTAAAGGTGTACCGATGCGAAAAATAGTCTCCGATTGACTCAAAAATATTTATGAAGCTTAATGAATATGTTTTGAGAATTATTAAAGTATTTTTAGGATGGTTTGAACTCATAAAATAAGAGAAAAATAATGATTTCGGTTTAAATAGTAATCAGTTGATCGTGAGTTTGATTGAGATTTTTAAAAAAGAAAATAAAGTCTAAAAATTGCCAAAAATTGAAGATATGTCTAAAATAATATTTAGAATATTTTGATTGCAAAAAATAAATTTTTCGGTAACACCGGTAATTATCGAATCAGACCAATTTGATTGAATCGGATAAAAAATAGACTCCGATTGTGATAAAATTTAGGGTACTGTCTACTGTTGATGTGATAAGAATTATGGAATTAAATTCGAAGTGATTTGGATTTGGAAAGTGGAGTATTTGGCTTAATTTTAAATTTTTGGGCTTTAATTAATGGGCTTGGGTTGAATCAAAGCCCAACCCATTTAGCCACCTTAAAAATCTGTAGAGAAAGGATATTTTGGGCAGCCATCCTTATCCCTTCGGCCCTTTCTTCCTTCTTTTTTGGTCGAACCACACTAGCCACCATTTTCTTAAATTGTTCAAGCTTCTAGCCACCATTTTCTTAAATTGTTCAAGCTTTCTCTCATTCTCACACATTAATTCAAGCATCCTAAGTGAAGTTTCATTTCTCTAGATTATTAATTAAGCTTCTACTCCTTGAATTGAGTGAAAATTGTAAGAGAAATTAAGTGGAAAAGCTTTAGGTATCAAAGTAAGGTAAGTGAAATTTAAGGTTTTTAATTGGTTTTGGGGTGCCTATAAGTATTTTTAGGTGCCTAGAGTTTATTTATGACATTAATTTGAACAAAAAAGATAAAAAAAATTAGGGGTTTTCTTGATGGAATTCTTGGCCATGTTAGGTTCTCAAGGTGAAGGACAAACTTCCAAGGCAAAAGGAAAGAAAAAATAAGCATAAAGGACCTAAAGTATTGTGAGGAAGGTTAGTGACTAATAAATTCTTCTATTTTCCTTAATTTAGTGTGAATTTTCTTTATGTAACTTAGGAAAAAATTAAGAAAAACAAGTATAATTGAAGTTGACATTAGATTAGCTCAATTAGACCTTAAATAAGCCTAACTATAAGCTTAAATTGATTGAAATGATTTTGTAAGATGGTATTCTTTTAGTGGCCGAAATGACGCTTAAGAGAAAATAAAGTGTATTTTGGTTATTTTTGATAAATTAAGCCTTTAAATGATAATAAATATGATATAATATGTCAATAAATTTTTATAGAATTTATGAAAATTATTTGAATATTTTCGGAGTAAATAATTGATTATGTACAATGTAAATTTGATGAATTATGGTGAAATAATTCATAAAACAAGTAAAATATGTACTCATAATTTTTTTTTGAATTTATGAAATTTATTTGAATATTTTAGAGAAAATATTTGAATATGTACAAAATAAATTTGTTGAATTATTGAGTTATAATTCATAATTCAACCAAAAACAATGAATTATATTGATATAATTCATAACCTGTCCAAAGGCGATGAAAAGATTGATCGTATGGTGAACTTTGTATGGCGGCCGAATTATGTTCTTAAGGGAAATTATGTGTACTTTGATGAAAATGAGCCTTACAATGACTATGGATATGAATTAATGCATTCATGAATTTTTGTAGAATTTATGAAAATTAAATGAATATTTTTGAGATTAATTTTGGTTATGTACAAGGTAAAAAATATTGAATTAATGTGAATTAATTCATAATTTGATGAGAAATTGGTGAATTATTGTAAAATAATTCACAGACTGTGCAAAAGAGACTGAAAAGACTGACTGATAATTGACTGTATTGAAAAAGTAATGAAAAGTGTGAAAAAATCTAATTAATGATTTATAATTTAATTGAATTTGTGCGCTTAGAAATAGTCAGGCAGTAAAAATCCAATTCATGATATAATTGGCTGGCCATAGGGTATCTATAACGCGGTTCAAGTCATGATAACTTGCTTTGCTATAGTAGGATCACCGATCTTTTATAGTATCTGTCTGTTCTTTTATCAGTTCTGTGAGGAATGGGCATTTAGGGTCATTTTTTAGTTTATATTGTGGGCCCTGTAGGGTCTACGTTCCGTATATTCGGTCTAAAAATTTCTGTCGGAATTGTACTAGGGGCATAATGAAAAAAAAGTAAAAAATGTGAAAAGAAAAATAAAAGTGAAAAAGGACATAACTGAAAGTAAATAAAAGTTCAAGGATAAAACAATAATTTTCCCAATTGATAAGGTTAATAAGTAAAAATGACATGTAAATGAATAAAAAAGGTAAAATGGTAAATTAGTATATTAACAATCCAAAAATAAAATTTTTGTAAAATGGAAGGACTAAAATGTAATTTTACATGAAAAAGTCAAAATAAGGATTATTTGGTAATTTGTAAGTTATTAATTGAATATGAAGTGAAAATAAAGAAAAAAATAATGGTAATTTTGTAATTAATGTGCAAAAAGGATAATTTTATAATTAAATAAAAAATTGAGTACCAAACTGAAAAGTATACTAAAGTAATGGTATTAATTAATATAAAATTTATAAACATTTCTGAAAGCGAAATTATTGAATTATTGGTAAATAATTTATAAATTGGTGAAAATAATGAATTATAATGAAATAATTTATAATACATATAGAAGTGACAGAAAAGTCAATTGCTAATTGAATGAAAACGTAAAAGTATGTGAAAATAAAAAAATGAAAGAAAATGTAAGAAAAACAAATCACCTATGACTTAGGTGATAATAATAAGCTAGTCAATTGACTAATTAACTGAAATGCAAAAGCTAGTGAAAAAGTAAATTAAAATGTCAGAAATATGAAAAATAATTCTGAAATAAGTAAGGATGATCTAGATTGAAAAGTTTATTAAAATTATATGTTTGAAATAAAATAATAAATTACATGTCAAGTAAGTAAACTAATGTAAGGTAAAGATAAGCAATTAGGTAAATGCTTAAATATTTGGATAAATAAATGTATGTTTGAATGATCAAATGACTGAAAATATAAATAGTAACCGTTTATGTGATTATAAGCAACATGTCAAATAAACAAATTAATGTAAACAAATGATAAAAGAAAGCATCACTGTAATTTAATAAAAGTATAAATACTAAATTATAATTTAGCAAATGGAAAATAAATCGAAAGATGAAATTGTAAATGAACCCTATTACGTGGTAAGATAGAGATCAAAAGTATAATTTTACGCTTTAGTGAAAATAGAGACCAAATTCAATTTATTCATGCTATAACATGTATCAAAAATGAAAGAAAAGAAAAGTGAATTTTAAGAGTATATGTGATTGAAATAAGAAGATTCCTTTAAAGATAAGTAAGTAAATAAAAATGAGTAGTTCGATATAAATAGCATAATTAAGTATGTTGGGAAATACTATGATTGTTACCGTTGGGCATATTTAATGCTCAGCACGTAGGATTTACTGCGTGCATGTACTAATGAGCTGAAGCAATAGTACATGTGTGATGAAAAATTTTGAAGGAATAGAAGTAAGATTTGGTATTGGCATGTATATTTTGTTTATAGTTAGAGTGAACAGAATTGGTCTATAATGGTATAATTTTTGTATATGTAAATATATGTGATTGACTAGTGTGGATGGACTGTGTATAATTGAAATGAAAGTGAGTTATGCGGATAATATGTATATATATTAGTTTGAAATATTGTGTCCCTGAAGGACTGTAGAATTATTTGCATTTCAGGGAGTTAGTCAAGTTTATAGTCGTTATATTGCTAGATTTTTGTAAAATGAATATTAAATTTTGACAGTTATAGGTCCTTGACAAGTTGGATAATGAGAATGTATTAAGGTTAAAAATTGTGCTTATGATTTAATTGATTGAAAAAAAAATTTCGGCCTAATTGCTTAATTTCGTAAGACTGCATCAGTAAGGGTGTTACAGCATTAACTTTGGTAAGGTCAATAGTAACCCTTTCTTTTGAAATGCAATGGCCAAGATAATCTATGGAAGTTTGGCCAATTGAACACTTCTTGGGATTGACTTTGAATTGGTTATCCAGCAGCACCTACAAAACAATGGTTAAATGCCACAAATGGTCCTTTCAGCTCTTGCTATAAATCAAATGTCATTAAGAAATATAAGGACCATGTGTCGCAACCATGGTTGAAAGAGGTTGTTCACCACACTTTGAAAAGTTAAGGGGGCATTAGTAAGCCCAAACGACATTAACAAAAACTCGTAGTGGCCATCATGTGTGCAGAACGTTGTTTTATGCTCATCCCCCTCCCTCATATGAATTTGATAAAAACCCGATTTCAAGTCTAACATCGTATAGAATTGCACCCCATTGAGCTCAACCAGTAATTCATCAACCACTGGTTTAGGATATTTTTCAACTACCATTACTTTGTTAAGGGCCCTGTAGTCAATACATATAGGCCATTTTTCATCTTTCTTTTTCACCAAGAGGACTAGGCTAGAATAAGGGCTCTGACTTGGCCGAATAATGCCCTATTGTAACATTTCTCCTACCTATTTCTGAATTTCTATCTTCTATATGTGCGGGTATCTATAAGGTCGAACAATGATTGTTTTATAGCCTGGGATAAGCTGAATGGCATGATCATGCGTACGTCTAGGCAGGAGCCTAGTTAATAGTTAGAAAACAGTTGAGAACTGATCTATGAGGGCTTCTATATCTGCCATCTACTTCTGGGTTAAACTAGGTATGAGAGTTGGTGTCAGTTGGGAAGGACTTCAATGCATCTATTTCAAACTTTTGCCCCCTAACCAAACCTGTAGAGCACCCATATCTGAGATAGTCCCCTCTTTTTTTGTTAACTCAATCTGCTTACCTTCTAATTCAAACCTCATCCACCTCTATTCCAAATTGTGTACAACGTTGCCCAATGTCTTCAACCAGTCAATCCCCAATACAAAATCAATAGTACCCAGTTCAAAGACCAATGCATCTAATTTCAAAACAAAAGCCCCCTAATCCAGCAAAACATTCTCACATTTTTCATGCACCTTGACACGATACCCATCCCTTAAATTGATATGCATAGGCAAAATGGGAGTAATAGGAAGGTTCAAAGATCTAACCAGCTTGCGAGAAATGAAATTATGGGTTGCACCTAAATCAACAAGCAAGATGACTGGTATTCCATATAGGTACCCCTTTAGCTTTAGAGTTCTTAAAGCCTGAACATCTTCCCCAGCCCCGAAGAAAACCTTCATGCCTATACATTCACCTTCTGCCCCTTTGGTCTCTCCATTTTTTATCTCCCCTATTTTGTCACCCCTTTGTTATTCCAGATCTAGCAACAATTCATTATCTAAAATAGTGATTTGCAACTCTCCCATTTTACAACGATGTTGTGGGGTATAAGGCTGGGCGCACTTAAAGCACAATCCCAATCGTCAGCGCTCGTCAATCTCTTTCAACGATAAGTGTCAAGGCCCCCTGTTTCGTGGTGTTTGTTGCATCTGGTTGGGAGGAAAGAGCGTTTATGGTGGTGGAGTGTCTGCTGTGGCTATTAGGCCTGGGCTTCTACTTTTAAACCATAGGTCGGGTTAACCCGCTTCTTTAGGAATAAGATGGCAAATGATCGGTGAAGAGGAGAGTGAGGACTCTGATCAATTCCAAGTGCCTCCCCCTGCTCTCGCGCCACCATCACACGACTTCCTAGTGGGTTAAAGGTGAGTTCGGCATCCCTTGTGAGCTCTATAGCCTTTTCACAAGTCTGCGATTTCAGGTACCTAACCCATCGCCCCACTTCTTGTTTCAACCCTCTTATGAAATACCTTAAGTATTGCACCTCTGATGTTTTGAGGATATACCCAATGATGGCTTCGTACTCTTCAATGTACTCATCTATTGTACCGATTTGGAAAAGGGATTACAGTTCTTCATAGGGGTTTTGGGTCCTTCGGTGCCAAATCTCCCATTCAAGTGGAGTTAAAATTGATCCCAAGTCAATTGAGGGTCATCACGTATTTCCTGAGAAAAGCACGTGATAGTCGCTCTTGTAATGGCCTCAATGTCGGACTGATCGTGAATAGTACTTTCT
Source organism: Excoecaria agallocha (assembly GCA_037975025.1). Classification (NCBI taxonomy): domain Eukaryota; kingdom Viridiplantae; phylum Streptophyta; class Magnoliopsida; order Malpighiales; family Euphorbiaceae; genus Excoecaria; species Excoecaria agallocha. The sequence goes on from CM075820.1 coordinate 8,922,361, forward strand.
GACAGTAAATAGTGCCTCCGGATTGAAAATGACACCCGAAAGTGAAAAATATTTTATTGGACTATTGAAAAGTACTAATCACGGGTAGTCCAAAGTTGAAATTTGAAGTGAATTTGAGGTCAAATAGGTATCCGAAATCCAAAAGAATGAAAATAGAGAAAATTAAGATTTAGGGTTTTGAATTGAATTTTTGATCGTTTTGGCTACTAAAAATAGCAAATGAAGTCTAAAAATTATCAAAAATTATATATAAGCCTAAAATAATGTGTAGAATATTTTAGTAATAAAAAGTGAATTTTTCGGCCACACTGGTATTTTTGAATTGGACCGATTCAATTTAATCGGATCGATAAAATTGAATCGGATCCGAAACGAACTCCGATTGGGCTGAAATTTTAGGTATAGCCTATTTTTAATGTGATATGAATAATGAAATCAAATTTTAAGATAATTGAAGTTGAAAAGTGGGAGAAATTAATTAGAGCTAATATTGGGTAATTATTGGGCCTAAATAATTAAATAGTTCAAGCCCATTTAAGGCCCAGCCCATAGCCCATTTATAAGCCATATATAAGCTGCCTTTCTCCAGAAATCTCCAGCAGCAATTCATTTCTTCTTCTTCTTCTTCATGAATGGCCGAATTCCCTCTCTCCCAATTTCCTCTCTTTTTCTTTCAATTCTTCATCAATTCTCACCAAATCAAAGCCTACTAAAGTGATTTCAGCCTCTCTAGATTACCCTAATCAACTCTAATCTTTGATTCAAGGAAGGAAATCAAGAGAAATCAAGAGTTAAAGTTTAGATTTCAAAGTTAGGTAAGTGAATTGATTGATTTTAAATTGGTTTTTAGGTGCCTACTACTAGTTTTGGGTGCCTAAAATTCATTTTTTCTATTAAATTTAGCATTTAAGGCCAAAATAATTGAGTTATCTTCGATGGAAAATTCGGTTTGTGAAGGAATCCAAGAAGAAGAGCAAAGTTCTCAAGCCAAAGGAAAGGAAAAGGAATTCTAGGCAAGGATAATCCATAGAAAAAGGTGTGTGGCTAATTAATCCTTTTATTTCCCTATTAAATTAGTGAATTTCCTTTAGGTTTCTTAAGAAAAATTTTATGTATTGGGATATAATTGAAACTAATGTTATACTCATGCATTTAGGAGTTATATATGACTATTAGAGACTTTAAATGAAGTTAAAATCAATGATATGATGGACTTGTAGTATAGGCCGAATGAAAATTCATAAGAAATTAATGTAAATTTGAGTGATTTTAATGATTTAAGGCTTTCTAATGTTAATATTAATGTAAATAAATAGTTATAAATTTTTATAGAATTTATGGGAATTAAATGAATATTTTTAGAATAAATATTAATTAGGTATTAGTTGAAAAATGTGAAATTTGAATGAATTATGGCATAAATTATTGATTATACGGTGAACTACTATGAAACATTTCGTAGTATGTGTAAATAAGACTGATTGTAATTATAAAGTATTGATACTGTATTGACAAGGAATGAAAAGTAAGAAAAAGAATGAAAAAGTAGATAATAAAAGGAAAATTAAGAAAATATGTGCCCTTAGAAAGAGTCAGGCAGTAAAACCTAGTTCAGGATATAATTGGCTGGCCATAGGGATACATATACCGCGGTGCAAGTCATGGCGACTTGCTTTACTATGGTTGGGTGATCTCCATAGTATATTTATCATACGTAATGTCATATGTTCATATGTTATATGAGGAATGATTCTGGAGGTCATTTCTCATTCTGTTGTGGCCCTGTGGGGTCCACGTCCCGCATATCCGGTCTAAGAGTTTTCTGCCGGGTCTGTACTAGGGGCATATTGATGAGAAAATGTTAAAAGTGTAAAAGAGAAGCTAAAACAGAAGTTTAATATGAGAAAGGACTAAAATGAAGAGGGTTTAAAAGTTTAGGGGTAAAACGGTAATTCTCTTAAAAGATGAAAGTAATAAGTAAAAGTGAAAAAGGAAATAAGTAATAAGGGTAAAATGATAATTTGGTCAATTAATTGGGTAACAAGTCAACTGTATAAAGTTAAAGGACTAAAATATAATTTTACATGTAAAGGGTTAAATTAAGGATTAATCAGTAAATTGTAAGTTAATTAATAAGGTAAGATAAGAAAATAAGGAATTAAAAGGACAAACTAGTAATTAATAGTGTAAAAGGGCATTTTTGTAATAAATGAGAAGTTCAAGGACTCAATTGAAAATATAAGAGAGTTTATAAATTAAACGGGAAATTAGTTGTTCATAAAATAAATATTGCTTTCAAATAAGAAAAATCGATAATAAATTACTTAAATCAAAATTATTAATACATTTATACTCTAGGGAAATACTATGATTTTTAGTCACCGCTGGGCATGTTTAATGCTCAGTACGTAGGATTTACTGCGTGCAGGTGCATATAGGTTGGAACTTGGGTACACAGCAGGAAATTAAAGCTGAAGAGTTAGAAAGAACCTCTTTTGTGGCATGTATATATACACTTATTATGTTTTGTTTTGTAAGGATAATATTGTAGCAATGACTGTATTGTGTATTATGTATAGTAATATGTGGATGAGAAATTGCAGAGAATGGATGGTATACATGTGTTACTAGATAATATCTGTGGATTTGTTATATGTTTGGATATAAACTGTTGTGCCTCTGAGAGGCTGTGTAATTGTCTGCTTTTCAGGAAGCTAGTTAAGAATATAGCCTTTATATTGCAAAAATTTTATTAAATGCATAGTGATTTTTGGACAATTATAGGTTATTGATTAATGGAAGTTATATATATATAATGACTGTTAAGTTAAAGGAATCAGGTGAAAAAAAATTCCTACTTATTGCCTGTCCGATAAGATTGTTACAGTAAGGGTGTTACAACTCTAGTCATGTACATCTGGGCTATCGAAAGTTTCATCCCTTTAGGAGTCTAGTGGACGTTAAAATACAACTCGATTTTGGCAATCCAATTTCGTGGGTCTAGTCTAGAGAACTTTGATACCTTTACTTTGGGTAGTGACATTGTTCCTACTCCAAAATGATTGTGCCTTACGTAAGAATCCAAGTGGGAGGTACTGGGTTGCCCACATCTTGTGTGGGATTGAAGGAAAACTCCCTCTGGTATCTCAGTACTAGCGGTGGAGTTGCTTGTGGTGTGTTGGTAGTCTGGGTCTATTGTGAGGGGCTATTTTTCAAGCTTTTTTTAGAGTGTGGTATCCATGTGCTCAAACGTTTCTTCTACAAAATTCTGGAATGCAGCGATGAAGCACTGTATTGCTCCTAGAGTTTCTTCGTGTACATCAACTATATCCTATAAATCATTTTTGCTTTGCAAATGAGTTTTGGGTGGGTCATTTATTTTCTTAATGTGGTGGTGAAGTTTCCCACAAATGACACCAAATGATAGAGTAGAAACTTTAATAAAACAGTTCTAAATAAGAAAACAGAATCAGAAGAGTATTGAGAAAATGAATGGATTGATTTTATTGAAAAAATACAGGACTAATACAATCCCTTTAGGAAGATGAACTTCCCTTTCCAACAATGGAGCCCTGCTAAGAAGAAATGATTACAATTCCATTCCAAAAGATACCCTCTCTCACAGAAAAAAAAGACTAATATAGCAATCTCAAAAGCAAAACTGTTTCTTTCCTCCTATCCAACTAGGACTAGGCCTAACTAACTCTACCACAAGAATTCCAGCTTAATAACAAAAATTACTGGTTTTCCTCTTTGCTTTCAACCTGATGCTTCTTCTTTCGAGTGTAGACCTGCAGGTTCTTTGGCCCAAAAGAGGTTTGGTCCAGCTCAACATCTTTCACTTCTTGTTCTCTATCAGAAGGTTTTTCTTTCCGTTACGACATCTAATGCAGGTCTTATAGTAGCTATGTTGCAAAAGAACAACAACAAATATAAAAAATAGAGAAAATAAATAAGGAATAAAATTATAGCTGAAGAATATGAGAGATATTACACTTTTATTCACTGGAAAATTGCACGCAATTGACAACTTTGGTTGCCTTTAAATAAGCTTTACATAGCAACAAAATCAACTAGAAAAATATAAGAATTATTAGCACTAACATAATCAAGTAACAAAAAATAAAGATTTAAGGGATTAGAAAATATCTTGCCCATTGACTAAATCTAAAAGCTGGAGTAACATGTGTTGGATATGAATCATTCTCTAATACTCCCTCATGATTCAGAGTTACAAATACCAAATTGAAGTTTGAAATAAACATGCTTATCTCGAGAAAGAGATTTTGTTAGAATATCAGCCATATGAACTTAGTATTGCAGTACTTCAAAATGATTGATTTATCAAACATAAGATCTTGAATAAAATAAATCTGGATGTTAATATGTTTTATTCTCCTATGGCGGATTGGGTTCTTAGCCAATGCGATTGCCACTTCATTGTCACAATAGATTTCAGTTGCCTCTCTCTGTTCTTGGCTGACATTTGCATGAATTTGCCTTAATCATACTGCTTAACAAGCTGACAAAGTTGCTGCTGCATATTCCACCTCAGTTGAAGACAAGGCTATTGTTGTTTTCTTCTTCGAACTCCATAAATAGCACTAGCTCCAAGATTAGAAACATTACCTGAAATACTCCTTTTATACTCTAAACATCTATCCCAATCGCTATCCGTGTAATCAAACAACTTGAATTTTGAAACACGGCCATACCACGACCCCAAATCAATAGTTATAGCAATATATCTCAACCCTTTTTCTTTTGCAGCTCCAAAGTGATGTTTTGAAGGCCAATGCATGAATTTGGAAATTACTCCACCTGAATAAGTAATATCAGGTCACGTATGAGTCAAGCAGATTAAATCTCCAACCAAAATTCTAAAATGATTTGCATTTGTACATTCAACACGATCATCAACCTGCAATTTCTTATTTAAATTCATAGGAGTTGCTACAAATTTGCAATTCAAGATGTTAAACCTTCTAAGTAAATTAGTAGTATATTTATTTTGAGATACAAAGATCCCATCTTCAGCTTGTTTCTCATCCAACCCCAGAAAATAATGGAGCACACCTATATCTAACATTTCAAACTTTTCCTTCATGCAAGCCTTGAATTCATTAATGAGAGAAGAAAAGGAACCTAAATAAATCATATCATCCACATAAAGACAAATTATGATTAGATCATTCATATCTTGTCTCTTTAAATAAAGATTAGGCTCATTCTTACTTTTTTCAAAGCCATTAGCAAAAAAATAGGAGTCAACTTTGTTGTACCATGCAAGCAGAGCATACTTCAATTTGTAAAGTGCTTTTTGCATCCTATATACTTTCTCTTCCTTCCCTTCGCTACAAATCCTTCTGGCTGAGTAAAAAATACTATTTTTTGCAATTCTCCATTTAAAAATGATGATTTAACATCAAATTAATGCACTTGCCATTATAATTGTGCAATCAATGCCATGATAATTCTCACTGTTTTAAACTGAGCAACCGGAGAGAGTGTCTCTTCGAAGTCAATTTCTTGCTGCTGTGAATACCCTTTTGCTACAAGTCTTACTTTATGTTAGTGGTTATACCCAAGTGTCAAACATTTGGACATTTATGTAATGTCATATTTTATTCTATAAAATGAATTTTTTTCACATTAATATATTGTTGGCATGTTATATTATAATAATATTTGTGAATAACAAAATAATGTTATCCTAACTATCTTTAGTCATTTATCATTAAAGAAATAATGATAAATTAAGACTAGTATGAGTTTGATTGATAATCATGAGATGATTATATATGGTTATATAAATCAAACTTGTAGGTACTTATTGGAGAATAAGGTATTTGATAGACCCGTTATGAGATACTAAATTGATTAGTGTCATTAGTGATCTCATAATAGTTATGTTATCGAATTTTTAGACCTGAGATTATCATAGTATCTTACATGAGGAATATTATGTTTTCATATAATCAAATGTTATCTTTAATCAGATAATCATAGAGATTATGATTGGACATGATGAAAATCATATAGAGGATAGTGAACAATAAAGATGAAATTTATCTCTCTTATGAGAGAGATATCTATTGGGCCCCTTAATAAGTAGAACTGATAAATGCATGGTCATGCTCAAATGAATTGATTGAGCGATCAATGTCATTTGATATTATCAGTTTACTTAGTGATCGAGAAATTATATGTTTGAATAATATAAGTTTGACATGGAATATGATTTATATTCAAATAAGATATCGTGTGATAAAAGGATTATAACATGTTTTATTAAAATTGAATTATCAATATTTGTATTCTTTGGATAGTCATAATGTCTTGCTAGAGACCACTTATGACTTGTAGGTCTATGATGGAATTAAGCCCACAACCAATATAATATGAACCTATTGGATCGCATATCAAGATGTGATGAACAGACTAGGGTCCATTTGGGCATTTTGAATTTTGAATTTGTCATAAATAAAATTAGAAACAAAATTTTAAAGAAAAATTCTTATTTTGAATAAAAAATAATAAATATGTGCCCAAATTTTTCTCTCTACAGATTAGGGTTACATATATATATATATATATATATATATATATATATATATATATATATATATGCACGCACGCACACACACACACATACATGTGTGTGTTTTAAAAACCTTAAGAAAATTAGAATATAAGGTTAGCCATCATTTTTAAAGAAGAGAAAAATATTTCTGTCACTTTTGAAAAAAGGAACAAAAACCAAAATCTTAGCAACCAAAAGAAATAAAGCTAGCACCCCTGGCCGTTTCATTTATCGCATTCGAGTGAGGATACCGATAGAGGATGGTGGTTTTGTTAAGCAACACCTAAAAGAATTTGTATTTCTATGCTTTAATAGGTTGGTAATTATTTATCTTTTCCATTTTGAATCAACTAGATCACATGGATCCTAGTGGGTTTTGTGTTTTTTTGCTGCATTTTTATTTTTTAATTTCACCTTAACCTAACACTTTATGCCTTTGAACACTCCCATCAGCATAAAATTTTATCTTAAATACCCATTTAAGACCAATTGCATGTTTCCCTCCTAGTAAATCTACTAGCTCCTATGTTTTATTTCTTTCAATTGCTGCAAGTTCTTCCTTTATTACATTGCACCACACATCCTTTTTTATTGCTTCTTTAAAGTTGGTTGGCTTTACTATAAACAAAGCACATATAGAGTCATATATTTCCTACACAGACTCGACTTTTCTTAGTGGAGTCTCATCAAAAAAATCAGATGAAGATAATGGTGTGCTCCTTTCTGATGATGAAGATATGGGACTGTCGGTATTTGATGTTTATGGAGTAGATGTAGCAGGGGCTGTACTCACTTTTGAGTTTTAAAAATCTTCATTTTCTGGTGGTATTGTAGCTGCTTAAGTTCTTTCTAGTTTGTCCCAATTCCAGCTTGAATCTTCACCAAACTTTACATTTTTGCTTATAATCACTTTACCATTTATAGGGTTATATAACCTATATGCTTTGGATTGTAATGAATAACCAATAAAAATACATTTTACAAATTTTTCATCTATTTTTTGTCGATTCGGTGAGTCAATCAAAACATAGAAAATACAACAAAAAACTTTTAAGTGGCTTATCCCAAGCTTCGTACCTGTCCAAGCTTCATATGGGGTTAGATTTGGAACAACTCTTGTAGGTGAAGTATTGAACAAATAGATTGCTACTGTGACTGCTTCTGCCTATAATTCATTTAACAGTCCCTTTGACATTCAAATGCCTATAGACAACTTTGATTTATTTCTATCAATAAGAGCTTGATTTTTTATAATAGTAGTTTTTAAAGGAAACATTTTATTTGTTGTCACTTTAACATTCACTATAGTTTTTCCTTATTTTTTTAAATCTCTAACAACATAAGAATAATCATCAAATAATACCAAGTATCCATTATCCAATAATTGCCTAACACTCAATAAATTGTAAGACAAACTAGGAACAGAGAACACATCACGGATAAGCTTGACATTACCGGTGCTTGTAGTAACAGTAATTGTGCCTTTGCCTTCAGCTTGTAGTGGCTTGTCATCCATAAGCCTTACTTTTGTCTTTTAAGTCTCATCAAGCTATTTGAAAATTGATTTCATGCCTATCATATGGCTTGAACAATCGCTGTCCACATACTAGACTTCATCAACACTTTATTCACGATGTTGAACTTCACAGGCCATGAACAAATCCTCTTTTGCTTTATCTTCCTTAATATAACTTGCTTGCTTTTCTCGTTTCCAGCAATCATCTTTTATATGCCCAAACTTCTTACAATAGTGGCATTGAATGCCACTTTTGTTGTGCCTTCTTTGATCATTCAAAGACTGTCCATAATCAACTTGCCCATTCCTTCCATTGCTTCTACCTTTACCACAACCTTTACCGCGATTTCTACCTCTATTTGTTGTTTTTCTTGACACAATATGGTGTGAACTTTCATCACCTTTCACTTGAAATGCCTTCTCTTCACTTTTGTCAAGGGCATTGCTCAGTCTAGTTTTATATGCTTGCAAAGAACCCATTATTTCATCAAAATAAAACACAAAAAAATCCTTTGATTCTTCAGTGACAGCAACTACATAATCAAATTAGGAGTCAAACTCCTTAACACTTTTTTAACCATAGTTTGATCATGGAGTTTCTCCCCATAAAACCTTATTTGACTTATAATTTCTATCGCTCCAAATAGAAAATCTTGAGCAAATTCATTATTTTTCATAAATAAGGTTTCAAAATTACAACGTAATAATTGAAGTTTCATCGTAATTACTTTTTTTAACCTTTGAAATTCTTGCTTCAGCGTCTCCCATGCTTCCTTTACTAGTAGCTATTGAAATTCTTGAAAAATATTATATCATGAATAGCTTATTGGATGAAAAACAATACTTTTGAGTCCTTCTTTCTATTTTCCCTCAACTTGCTATCTCTTTATTTGGGTTAGTATACCCATTCTCCATAAGGTCCCAAAGGTCTTGAGACTTGAATAATGTTATCATTTTGATGCTCCAAAACTCATAAAAGTCTCTTGTGAAGATAGGAATGAGGGGCTAAGTAACACACATTATTCCAATTTGCAACCATGGAATATTCTCACAAAATTTTTATTGACACTTGGTGGGCAACAATAAAACCAATGCTCTGATACCAATTTGTTGGGAAAGGATAACAACAAATATAAAAAAATTAAAGAAGCAAGTAGAAAATAGAATTTATAGCTCAAGAATATGAGAAATAGTACTGTTATTCACTGCAAAATTGCACACAACTGACAACTTTGCTAGCCTTTAAATAGGCTTTACATAGAAATAAAATCAACTAGAAAAATGCAAAAATTATTAGCACTAACATAATCAAGTAACAAAAAATAAAGATTTAAAGAATTATATCTTGCCTGTTGACTAGGTCTAAGAGCTGGAGTAACACGTGCTGAATTTGAATCATTCTCCAACAAGCTAGACATCAATAATGACTTTCTACATGGCTTTATTAATTGAAGACGAGGTTAACGTGTTACCTCCAGAAGGATAAATTAAAGCTTTGATTACGCAAATTTGCAAGCTTAAAAGGTCTTGTGTGGCCGCAAACAAGCCTTTGAGCAGTGGAACGTTAAGTTCACTGCCCATTTACTCAAGTTTAGGTTTTAATAGTCTCAAAATGGTAATTACTTGTTTACTTTTCAAACACATAATGATTTTTTTTCTCTCGTAGTGCATGTGGATGATGTCTTGATTAATTACTAGAACTCCATTTATGTTAATTGAGCAAGCAAAAAAGTCTTTACATGATGCTTCTACTATTAAGGATATTGAGGTGGCTAAATATTTTCTTGGTTTAGAGATTATAAGCAGTGCATTGAGTGTATTTCAACCAAAAAATCCTTAATCTTGTTTCTACAGCTAGGTTGCATGGTTCAAAACATGCACTTAATAATTGACTACTATTTGTAGGGATAATCACGGGACGGGGATTCCCTGGCCCCGACAGGGAATCCCCGAATTTCCCCCCGTGGGGACAGGGACGAGTGAAAAAAATTCTCGTTATAAAATCAGGGGCGGGAACAGAAAATGAGGTATCCGCCTCGCGGGAATTCCTGCCCTGCAAAAAATATATATTTTTTAATTTTAAAATATAATATTTTATAAATAATTAAAATTAAAATATAACTTAATTTTATAACTATTAAGTTTTAAATTATACTTAATTTTAAATTTATGAATGGTTAAAATTTATATTAATTTAAATTATGATTGATTTTAAATTTTTTATTTATTAAATATTATATTTTAATTTTAATTATTTATAAAATATTATATTTTAAAATAAAAAAATCGGAAAACAGGAATCCTCGCGGGACGGAGGACGGAGTAAATTTTCTCGCCGTTCTAGAGTCGGGGGAGGGGATGGGGAATCTCCGATCCCAACGGGATAGTGAGTGGGGATGCAATCCCCAGCCCTGTCCCGTCTAGTGAGCACCCCTAACTATTTGGTTAGAGAAAAGTACAAATTAGAGGTTGCTCTTCCCAAACATGTTTCTTCAACAAATAACTGATTTATATACAGAATCCCTCTATGCTCCTTCATTCCAATGCTTGGTTTCCAACTTTGGTCTTGTTGTAATTCAAGATAGCTCCAACTTGAGAGGATGGTGTAGAATTATATGTAGAGAATTATTTATTTTCTATTAGTGGCAATCTTGTAAATATGAAGTTATCTTTTAGTTAAGTAGTTTAGGCAGGAAAATTAGTTTCTTTAAATGCTGAGCTGGAACTGTTAGTATTACTTAGCATATAGAACTTGTGTAAATATACTTTGTTCTTTTTCATTTGTTAATCAAATGATTGGTTTCTTGATTAATTTTCTCTCATTAGTTAATATTTCATCACACAAAGCTTTAGATTCTCCATGCTTTTTTCATTTTCGTGAGGTTGGAGATGTACTAATATGTGAATATATGTCATTAACTACTGCTTCTTACATTTTGTAATACAAGGGATAAACTTTGTTTATTGTTCAGATCGGCTTGCTTTTGCCTTCAAACTTTCTTACTTTAACTTTTTAATATTATTGTGATTGTAGGAAAAGAATTTTTTTTTTTAGAAAATGTAATTCAATCCGCACGCCACGTTGAATCTCACAATTTTATTAATATAATGGTTGAGACGTGCGTACATCACATCATATTTTTATAATTCATGTTACCATTAAAATATTTAAAAAAAATTAATGGTCAAAATTTAAATAACAAAAGATCTAAAGGTGACCATGTTGGCGCATTACACGTATGGAGCACGAAAATAGGGGAAAAAATCCTACATAAATTAGGTACTAAGATTTCAATGACAAATAAGTGGCGGACCCATTAAGATAATAAGGGAGGCTTTTGGTTCCCACAATTATTATTATTATTTTTTTTCTTCAAGCAAATTCTTATAAATTTTAGTATTAAGTGCAATTTTTATTCCTATAGTTTTCCTTCTATTTGAAAAATATATCAAATTTTTTTAATTATTTTTTCATATTCGAATTTAGTCCCATCCTCAGTACATCTGGGTCCGTCCCTATACATAATATTCTCATAGGCAATATATGTAAGTCATTGATCCATCATTGTATATTTGGGCAAACTAGAGAGAAAAACCAGCCCCACAAGCCAACAGTATTTCAAAAGAGGTATTAGATTTTTCCTTTTTTTTAAAGGAGCACGTTTTCCTCGGCATTGCTTTATAACCAAACCATCATATGCATCCGTGAACTTATACATCACACCATATTCTATAAAAATAAACATTGTTTCATTATTAATATTAATACTCCATCCGCTTCACCTAACGCGATAATTTTTAATTTATCGCATACATCAAATTTAATTAAATATTTATTATAATCCACTAATATATCTTATCACGGTGTAATTCATTATAATATTTTTTTTACGTATACAAGGATAAAATAGAATCAAATTGATTGAAATAAAAATATATTAAAAATTATTGTAACAGATGAAGCGAAAAGAATACTATTATTCTCGGATTGGGTGAACATTTTAAAATTAAATTATTCTAAGATTATGTAGCAATAAAAAAATATAAATGAGTTAATAAATGGTATTTTAAGGCAGCTGTTAACCAACATTAACATGTTGACAAAAGAGAATAAATATAAACTGACATGAACAATGTATATATTTTTTTAATTTGAAATCTGTTTCCGTATCTACCAATTGTGATCACAGTAGATTTGATGATTAATGAATAATATTTGATTTGGCCGGTGATTCATTACCCAATAATCTAAAACTAAATTTATAAAAATCTGAATTAAAAAATGTAGTAAAATAGATACCATATCTACAACAATCTCAAACTAGTTTGAAATGTCCATATTACCTTATAATTTAAGGATATGGATTTAGTCGGTTCCACTCAAAACCAAATCAAATCCAATGGACAAGTTTTTATAATATTAAAAAATAAACCGGATTTTAGAGACATTTGAAAGGAGATAAACAGACCAAATTCTATTCGGTTCTATTAATTTTTTGATTTTATACTCTCTATATATAGTAATTTATTTTATATGCATATATTATATGCATATATCCATACTATTAGATTATACATATTCATTTAATTCAACGGTTTAAATATATTCACCGTTGTGTTTCGTATTCGATTATATATAATCTAAAACCGAGCTATTATTAAAAATTCGATTAGTTCAATTTTTTTTATTTTTAATTTTTAAAATTAGATTAGATATCTATATTTAGAACCGAATTAAATCAACCAAAAAAGCAGAACTACATAGACCGATTTTCATAATTTGGGTAGAATTTTGGGGTTTGAGTTGATTTTGCATGGTTGTACCTTATATTATAAAAAAATAAATAACAATTAAAAAAAGACGAAGGAGAATGGGGACAAGAATGTGGGAAACATCAGGTCCAGAGAAGAAAGAAAGATTCCCGACAGCTCAATCTAAAGATGGATCCCTTTTTTTCTCCACCTTCACCATTGCCATTATACTCTCTCCTCCTCTGGTCCCTACTACCTTCTCTCCCTTAACCCTCCACCAGTTTCCTCTTCTTCTTCTTCTCTCATTCTGAATATCTTTTCAATTCTTTTCTGGGTCATGGAAGAGGGAGAGCAGCAGCAGAAGATCGGTAGTGTTTCTGATTCTGGCACCATCACTAATCCCATTCATGTTCTGGCCGTTGACGACTGCTTTCTTGACCGCAAAATTGTTGAGAAGGTCCTCAAAGCTGCATCTTTTAAAGGTTCTGCCTTTTTCTTTTCTTCAAATGGAGCAGCATTTCTTTATTTGTTTTCCACTTTTCATTTTTATCTTGAGCGAATCAGAATCAGAGTTGGGTATTTGTTTTGGTTTTAAACTGCAGTTACTTGTGTTGATAGTGGAAAGAAAGCATTAGAGGTTCTTGCATTGAGTCAAGACAAAGCGGATAAATCTGGTTATATTGTAAGTAATTCTATTGCAGATATCTACATAGAACCGCCATTTGAATCATAATTCAAAGTTTAAATCTTTTCATCCCTGTCACGATTTATTGAAGTTGTAAGAACAACTCTGATATGGTTGAGTAGTTCTTATTTCACCTTTTTGGTAGTGACAAGCTGCTTCTCTTATTACATAGCCCATAATGGTAGTTTTAAAATAGGGTTTTGTCAAGATAGATAACTTCTCCCTTGATATTGTACTTCTTTTGAAGCAAAATATATCTGATATGTTACCGCTTTTACCTTCTGTACTTGAGATGTATCCTTCCTATGTAAAGTCAAACTCTTGTAAGTTCGATGGACGTGAACAGAGAAATGCAACATCTTTTGGGGCAACTCTCTCTCTGTCATTTTCATTTTACTTGGATTTTAATGTCTGTTCTCAAGAGTATCATATCTCCATTTAGCTATATAGTACTTTCTAAGAATCAGTTAAAATTCATTCCAAACAATTCATGGCAGATCCATTTTTGCACTTTTTGCAGGACCAAAAGATTGACATAATTCTTACTGACTATTTTATGCCTGAGAAGAATGGTTATGATCTTCTAGTGGCTGTGAAGGTAAAAGAATTGTTTGGGTAATCAGCACTGTGTTTAGCTTCTGATCAATCCTCTGTGAATTATTTCTGAATTATGAGTTGAAGTGGTTCATTTTCTTATGGCATTAATTGATTTTCAACTGATTTCATGATATTTGAATAAATCAATGTGCAATGCAGTTGCTAGAGTTCATTATAATGACTCTTCCTGTCTTCCATGCTAGTGCTAGAAATTTTCTATAACGAGTCCTTTTCCTTGATGCCCAGGAGAATAGCAACTTGAAATCTATTCCTGTTGTGATAATATCATCGGAATATGATCAGCAGAGAATCAGCAGGTATTTTTTTTCAAATTTCTTTCTTTCGTTTGAAGTACCATTAGCATAACCACCTGAAAGTCTATATCTCTTGCAGCTTGTTTATATCATCTACAGATTCTTTGGATGTTTTGCATGAAATTTGACTCACTCGGATTAACTTTTACGATTAGTGCATGGATATAAATGGAAGGATGGGTAATTTGCAAATTCTTTTCTGGCCTAAGAAGTGCTTCTTTCATTGATGTTCCAATTCTACTCAACTTTTGACCCGAAGTAGACCAGAATTTAAGGGAGAAAAAAAATCAAAGGAACCAACTCAAAATTTTTTTAATAGGGGTTTGTTTAGGTTGAATTACGTAGTTCTCTCATTGTAGCTACACAACAACCAAAAAAAAAATGAAATGAAAAACGAAGATTCACACCTAAAACTTTGCAGGTATCCCACCCTAGATTCCAGAAGCATGACAAAACTATCACTTAATTATTCCTGGAAAATCCTTGCATCATGTATTTATTAACTCTTTTGGGAATTACAGCTATGTAAGCATGGATTTAGGTTCAAGATAATTTTAAACCAGCACTAACATAGAACTCCTAATCCATACGGAAGTTAATCTTCTTTTAAGCCTACTTTGTCTATTAAAGAAACTACAGAAATACCTTGAATCGTAACTATTGGTTTTTGTTTAGTTACATTTTGAGATTTTGTTTACTACAGTCACCTGCCTGCCAGGTGATTAGATTCCCAACGAATGAGGGGCATTTCAGATGTAAATGATATTCCATTAAGAGAACCCAGTAGTATCGCTTCCTTTCGGTAGGTTGGCAATTAAGGCGTCTGTTCTTCATCTACTTTTTTGGTTTATGTAAAGAGTGCATGGAAGGTGATGGGAAGAGCTCCATTTCTTGTGATATAAAAATTTGATTGCATGTTTTAGAACCGGAGAGAGAGGAAATGAGACACTACTCTAGGGTAGGAAATTAAATGGAGAGAGAGGAAATCTCAATGTCTGGAAAAGTAGAGAAGGATGCGAAGAAAATAGGAGCAAGAAAAGAAAGGAGACAGATAAGAGAAGGAATTTAAGAAGGTGAAACAGCTTAGAAACCTGTTATCATAGGGACTCTTTGGAAGTGAACTGAAAACATAAAAATAATTAAACCATGTAATCTTCTTAATATTAACATCCTAATTGGTACCGGACATCTTTAGAATATGAGATCCCAAGTAAAGACACTTCCGGAATAAATCAAATCCAATTTTGTAGTCTACCATTCGTGGATGACGATAAATGAAGTTGATATGTATATTGCATCACTTCGCTGTTCCAGAATTCTGGTGGGAACTGCATTTAGATGTAGTCATGGGAAATGTTGCACCACTGTTGTGGGATTCCATGGACAAAGGCTCTATCCCTACTTTCATTTTTCAACCTCTGCTTGATTAGTAAGACATATATACATTGGTTTTACGGCCGACATATATATTTTATCAATGATATTAAGAAAAGATGGCTGCTTCTATTGCCTAGTATTAGTATTGAGTTGACTATTAAGATAGGATTTGATGTAAAACCTTTGATTATATTAAGATATAATCAGATGGAACAATCATCCTCATGTTACCAAACAAACTGAAAAGAGAGTTTGAATGCATTGCTATTGGCTACTGGAGCACCTACCCTTGTTAACACTCTTTTTGGAATTCAAAATGCTTTGCCGTTGCAGTGTTTCTGCATTTTGCCAAAAGAATAATTAGCAGTATTTGTAGTACTTAGGCTTTTGAATGAAGGGGAAATGCTAGTAACACATATATGTGTACTCTTCAGGTGTCTTGCGAGTGGTGCCGAAGATTTCTTACAAAAGCCACTTCAACGAGAAGACTTGCAGAAGTTGAGAAGTTATGTGAAGGCAACAGCTCCTGCAGCAAAAACTGGGACAAAAAGAAAAGTCAAATTGGATTTGATATCCGAAAATGGTGGTGCAGAAGGACGGCCTCGTATTGCTGCCGGAGTTGCTGTAGCTTAAACTCTCTTTCGCTCTCAAACCAACCCTCATATACTCCTCTTGGGAAGAAATGGTAGGGGCAGCTTTCCTGAATGAGTTGTTTGTGTTGCAACCAGGGATTGTAGAAATACACCAGCCTTGTAGAATGAGCCTATGGTCTTGCCAATGAATTTACTTGTTAATAATTATAAATGCAATCCTTATGACAGTTTTTCATAGTGAAGCTCTCCCCTTCTAGAACATCACATGGCATGATCAAATAAAATTAACTCGAAATTCAATTCAATAATTAGATAAAATCATATTGTGCCATTTGGCATTTTAGAGTTACTTATTCATTTTAACAAATTTAAGAGGATGAAATGTCTTATTTGGGATAAATTCAAGGTTAATTTCATGGATGATCATTCAACTTTAGCTCTTATTAGCAGTAGCTGGTAAAAGATAAATGATCTGAAAAGAAATTGATCTAACAAAAAAAATATTTAATTATTATTTTATCTCAATGAAAAGACAATCTAATAAAACAATTACTCAATTATTATTGTTACAAAACAAGAATGGAAAACGTATTTTCTATAGTTATATTGAAGAAAATACATGTATTAATACAAGAATGGAATCTAAACTTAGAAAACTAAATCAAATCACTTAGCCTATAAACTTCTTAATCTATAAATGGAAACTATATATTTTGTTAGAAGTATGCCTGCAATCCAAGTAGAATGGTAATTTATTCTTATATGTGAACTCATTTATTATATATGAGAATGGTATTATTCATTTATTAATACCGTATTTCGATTACATTTGTATGATTTATATTTTAAATTAATAAATGAAATTCTTAGTATTATAAATACGGTGAGAAAGCAATAATGAAGAGTTTATGATGTAAGATGCCTATTATATGTAAATATGTTAATATCTAAATATTTCTAGTTATAGTATTAACAATATTAACAAGATAGGACATTGTTAATATGGATAAACTCGCACATGTTATGTTTCTTGAATTATTTAAATAGTAGTTCACATAACTGTAATCATAGAGATAATAAAAGCTAACATGTGAATACTTGTTAGAATAATAAGTTCATTGAAGACCTGCCAAGAGAATCCTCATATGAATATTAAATCTATGTCATGTACTTCTAAAATAAATTTGACATATATTCTTTATCATTATCACTTCCCAATATGTGCACAAAAGCATTAACTGGTTTTTGACTTTAGCACAAAAAAAGAAAAATGTATAAACACTTTAGAATAATTCTTCATAAAGTAAATCTAAGTCATTCGAAAAAAATTCATCCAAAAAAGTAATAAGATATATCGATCTAGTTTGATACATAACACGGTAAGACCCTCAAACATCTGAATCAACAAATTTAAAAGTAAACCTAGCCCGTTTATTAATTATAGGACCTTACGAGCTATGATGATGTTTAGAAAAATGATAAGACTCACATTCCAAAGAAGGTATATCATAAACTTTGGATATAACTTTTTCAAAACAAGTAGAGAAGAATGTCCTGATGGACAATGTGTTTCAAAAAGAGAGATGACATTGGAACACTCAACAAAACGAGGCACCTATGAGTTAAGGATATGGAGACCATCAAATATATGTTCTTTACCAATAATTTGCTTTGTCATAAGATCTTAAAAAACACAATGATTAAGGAAAATGAGATGCAACAATTGAGATTTTTGGTAAGTCTGTTCACAGATATAAAGTTGAAAACTAGATTAGGTAGACTTAAAATAGAAGATAGAGTAATTGAGGTAGTTGGTTTAACTATCCCAAACCCAACAATGTCGTATGTTGTCCCATTAGCTATAATAATAGGTGAAGATGCTTTATGAGAATCAAAGCTAAAAAAGGTATCAGGATTACCTGCCATGTGATCTATGACACCAGAATCAATGACTCATTTATTGATGGTGGAGATAAGACATGTATTACCTGTTCAGTAAGGGCAATGACTAAAGAAGAGGATCCTTTTAATGCCTTCTAGTATTTGGCATATTTTTTTTTGTTGAAATTGTGATACATTGTTTGGATGATGAATTGGAGGTAGCAACATTTGTAGTTTATGCCTTTTAGTATTTGGCATCTTTTTTTTTGTTGAAATTGTGATACATTGTTTGGATGATGAATTGGAGGTAGCAACATTTGTAGTTTGAGCCCTTTGATTGCGTTTCTATAATTTCCTATAGTATCATTTCGTATGTCCTGGCTTCTTGCAATAATACCAAAGAATATCACTTTTGTAGTTCTCAATGGACCTATTTCCTCCTTTGTTCCCATTCCTTTTCCCCGTATCACTTCCCCCTTCTTTAGTAAAAAGGACACTATTTGGTGGAGCACTTTCTGATACCACACTGTCTGTTCGCAGCGTCCTTTTCAAGACTTCTTTAAGATTATGAATCTCAAAACTAAAGAGAACTTGAGATTTGACAATCTCAAATTCAAAGGAAAGGTTAGCCAAAAAAACCTCATAACTGCCATTTTCTCCCTCTGATTATGTTATTCCTTTATATCAATACTAAATGGTAATAACATGTTCAATTCTTCATAAGTCTTCTTAAATTCCATAAAATAAGTGGTGAGAGATTTAACCTCCTTTCTAAAATGATAAAAGGCTTTACAGACATCATAAATATATGACTTATTCCTTTTTCTAGAATACATGAATGCCATGTAATCCATGAATTGTTTCACAAGTCCATAATGAAAAATTAAATCAAACAATTTACTCTTAATAGAATTTCTAATTTGCGAGATTAATCTTGCATCATCTCTCAACCAAGCTTATTTAGATTAATCTTGCATCATCTCTCAACTAAGTTTGTTTAGTTTTTATCAATAGTTGGATCATCAGTTAAATGATCATCCTTGTTCATATTACGGAAATAAAATCTAATGAGTTTGTTCCAATCAAGGTAATTAGTTCCGTTAAATTTATTCTCGGTAATTTTAGACACGAACAATTTCACTTGCAGTACTCTTTTCCTCCATAATATCCAATTACAAATAATATGGAAAACACAAAAGAACCCAAGTTCAAACACAAATAAATTCAGTAGCCAAGACAAAGGGCCTTAAACACCTAAAAAAGCCAAACAGTAAAAAAAGAGACAGAACCTCTCGATAAAGTAGAAAACCAAAAGAAGGAAGCACCGTAAAATAGGACTAGATGAATTAAGAGGTTGACATTAGGATCTTATAAAAAACACAACCAAGCGATGCTGGAGAAGACAACCGGACATTACACGCACCTCTATGTGTCGGAGCTTGAAGAAGAAGCTAAAAGCAAAGAGTGGCACGTGATGCTAATTTTTCGAGAATATGGTCATCAAAATTTGGACGATGACCGAACTTAGAGTCACGCTCCTCCGCTGACCAGCAGTGAAGAAAAAAGTAAAAAAAAAAAAATAGAAACCCAATAAAACCGTTGAGAAATGGTAAAATTATTACCCAAAAAACCAACCAGTCTAAAACACTCTGATATAATGTTAAAAAAACAAGAATGCAGAAAAGATTTTTTGTAATTGTATTGAAGAAAATACAGGTATTAATACAAAGAATGGAATCCTAACTTTGGAAACTAAATCAAATCTGTTAACCTATAAACCTCCTAATCCATACATGGACCAGTGCACATTCTATAGCTAATTACAGCTGTACAACCAAATTTGCAACAATTATATTATTATTTCAAGTAAAAAAAAAGAATGGATGGAAAATCTTTTCACTAATATCAGAGTATTTACTTGACATGCCATATGCGATTGTAACACCATAATCTTATTCTTTATAAGACTGCTATATATGTGTGTAAAAAATAGTCAACTTTTTTGTAATTTGTTTTGTCCATGTTGCCAATTCATATGTGAAATGAGACCATGACGTAGCAGTCTTATGTGGCATATGAAGCAAACATTTTATTGACCTTTTTTTTTACTTGAAATAAAATGATGGAAGAATTTTTATGTTATAACTCATTTATTATTGATTAGCTGGCTATAAGGAGTGATGACATTCTGATCTATCAAGCTCTTGGTATACTTGAGAATACGGAAAGCATTAGATGAAATTTCAGTAGAAATACTTTGACAGCCAGGTCAATGAAAAGAGAGTGATTGTAAAGAGAGATTAGAGCATAGAGAATTTATCCAAACAGGTTAAGGCTGCAAATGCCTAATACTCCAAATAATAGTCATAAGGGTTGAATATTAATTATATAATATTACTCTTCCTTTTTTTTTTATCTGTTACTTTTGAGTAAAATTTAAATTCTATTTATCTGTTACTTTTAGACTTTTAATGTAATTTAATTTGCTTTTTCAATTTATTTTTCTTTTTCAATAAAGTCATAATCAATCAAATTTATTAATTTAATTTTAATCACGTAATTTAATATTAAATTTAAGTTTATTTACGATTTTTTAATTTTAATAAAAATAATAAAAGTGACTGATAAAAAAGAACGAAAAGAATAGTAACAGTTGCTCGTAACACTTCATTAATGTTTGAATAGCTCGATTACCCAAGTTCAAGGGGACGAGTTGAGTAGTTTGATTATGAAGGAGTAAAATTTAGTGACGGTGACTATATTAATTTTTTTTAAAAGAAAATAATTTTAAATATTTTATCAAAAATTTAAGAAGAGTGGATTCAAATCTTAATCAATTGAAAGAGTTGTCAGATTTTCAACTATCCCATTAGTGTAAACTATGAACGGCGTACAACGCTCGGTGCATGAAATGAAAGCTCGGTAATCCTTGCCAGCTAAAGGGAAAGCATTAAATGTGTAAATGTTGGAAGTGAAAAGCCATGAATTCTTTGACGGTTTGAAGCATGGAAGCGTTCAAGCTTTGTAGGTGTTGACCTCAATTTTGCTGTCACCGCAGGCACAGGACATCCGCCAATGTGGTCCGTTAAATTTGACAAATTCAATGTGTACAACTAAAAGAAATGCTTTTAAGAAAAGAAAGTTGAATTATCATCATAATCTTTTTCTTTCTGTGGACCGTTGGATGTGGACCTAAGACTCACCTGCCTGTTTACTGGTTGGAGTAGTCAGTGGACATTGGCCAATCATTCA
The DNA here is from genome assembly GCA_037975025.1 of Excoecaria agallocha. Taxonomy (NCBI): domain Eukaryota; kingdom Viridiplantae; phylum Streptophyta; class Magnoliopsida; order Malpighiales; family Euphorbiaceae; genus Excoecaria; species Excoecaria agallocha. Next base: position 8,943,911 of record CM075820.1, read on the forward strand.
GGAATTATCATATGCATACTTACGAGTAATTTAACAAGGAATTTTTTTAAATTTAATTAATTAATAAAAGGTAATATTGAATAAATTAAAAAAATAAGAGAATTTAAAAAAAAAATTGTCTCTAGTACTTCAATTTATCGTTTAGTTAACATAAGGAATTTTTTGAAACAACCATCCCAAGCAATATATAGAGGTAACGCTTTGCTAAGCCTCATTTGATTTCATGGTTGAAAGTAGTTGATGATGATTAATAATAGCTGCTGATTTAGCAATTACTTTCCCAAAATTATAATTAAACAATGATAGTTATTATGGTTAAAAGCATGTCCACGTGGGACAAATTCACTTTAACCTTGCCCTTTTACAGGGGAATGTGGCATATAAAAAAGAAACATAAAGAAAAAATAATACTAGTTTCAAAATTATCACAATTTTTCAATATAACGAAACTGCAACTTATTTACCGAGAATTAATTTTTAATTGAAATAGTTCCAAATATTAAAATATTTATCCAATTATTTGCAACTTATATTTTTTTATCCAAACTGAAAATTAATTTGGGTAATTGAAAACAATTATAAAAATTATTTAATAAACATTTTGATTTTTTTAAAAAATCACGTGAGGCTTAAAATGAAATAATTTTACTTTTTCAAAAGTTTCATTTTACAAAAATAGACTCCACGTGAATAGGACTAGTTCCCGGTGTCTGATGGGAGTACCAATTTCAGTTCCAAGTCCCTCTTTTTAAGAAACCCATTTCAATGCTACATTACATAATGTGAGATTTTTGAAAAAGTGGAACTCCATACTCCATGGCCAGTCTTACTTGGGGTTTCATGTGAATTTTTTTAAGAAATTAGCATATTTATTAATTTATTTTTTATAATTATATGGTTTAATTTATAGGTTGGATAAAAATATTCTAATATTTAAATTATTTTGAATTTTTTTTGTAAAAATAATTTTCTTTAAATAAAATAATAAATATTTGAATTTGATAAAAATATTTTAATAATTAAATATTTGTAACCATTTTAATTAAAAATAAATCTCAATAAAAAAAATTTCATTATAGTAAGAAATTTTATTATCGATAATAATATTTCATAATTTTAAACGTTACATTAAAAAATATATTAAATGGCAAATAACATTACGTTAAATCCCATTTGAATTATTTCCAATGCCATTGATCGACTAGTATTTTCTCGCACATTTCAACTTCAACATCTATCAATCCACATGATTTGGCTTGTTATTTGGACTTTGACATCTAATAATATATATGTGTTCTCTACATCCAAATGTGATTCCTTTTCATATAAAAGAAATGGCAAGAAAGTTTGCAAGTAAAATATATTAAATAGATAGTTTTATATGATTTAAATTTTTGTCCTCCTTATTTATAAATTCTGATTTCGCCATTGAAAGAGTGTCAGAAAATCGGATTGATCAAATCGACAAAAAAAAAAATCAAGAACCGCATCAAATCACTCGAGAGTAACTTCAATGAATGCTATATCATTCTAGTGGCATTGCATGGAGCCTTGTAACAAATAAGTTTGATGCTGAAGATGAGGTTTGGGAAGCACTTATTCAGGTTCAAAAGCATTATCTCCATTAAATTCATTAATAATATGCCTTTGGAGTAACAAAATCATGCTGTTCCTTTTTTACGTTTGTACTATAGGCAAATCCAAATGCATAGAAGTGGCTGTCCACTCAAATCCATCACTATGATCAATTGTTGCTGCTTTATGCTGAGGATGGAGCAATTGGAGCAACTCCAAATGCACTAAATTCAAGTGAAAGCAAGTCCAAATTCACCAGCACCAAGTGAACCAAGTCCAACAACCTCTCCAAAGAAAAAGAAGAGGATAAGATAATGTTGCCGGAGTTCTGAAAGATGGAGATGCCATATTCAAAAAATGAAATGATATTGTTGAAAAAACTCGCCCGGTTGTGTATCAACGGCATTAGATCTATGCAGAGTTGTTGAATCTTAGACTTGATGTGAACATTTGCTACCAAGCTTATGATTTTCTTGCCAAAAATGCTTATTAGAGTCCAAAAGTTTCTCGGCCGCCCAATGCACGAGCGAAGTTTACATAGGAGACACGGTAATGGTAATACAACTAATAATTGTCAAAAGCAGTCCAACCATTTAATAAGTAACAATTTACAAATTTCTCTTGTAATTTTTATCTCACGAAAGAAATTCAATTTCCTTCTAAATTTAATTGCGCAAACCCAACACATTTATTTTGTATTCCACCCATTCCATCTCTAGTCTCCCCATTAAACCAAAGATACATAGCCTTAATAATATGCATTGAAAATTAGAATTTAGTTACTTGAAGACGCTCCAAACTACTAGAGCATGTAAAGTCCGTTACTTGAAAACGCTCCAAGCTAGAATTGGGTATTTTTGTTGTCAAACTTCAAACTTGAGTAGACTTGGTTAAAATTACAAACAAGAATTGCTTACTTTATGACTGAGCTAAAATAAATATATATAAAAAAACAAATTAAAATTCAAATAATTGAAGGATACGCGGAAGAGAGAGTCAATGAGAAAAATTGCAGTTATTTTTTTTTAAACAATACTACTGTAGAGACGGAGGAGAATTGAAAAACACAATTCAAACGAGAGAGAGAGAGAGAAAGTGGTTCTGTTTCTTTTCTTCGTCTTCGTGTCCAATTTCTTTTTTTTTTTTTCAAACTCTCTTTCGTCTCTCTTTCTCATCGTCACTATTCGAATTCGTTTAAATTTCAATATCCGATCTTCACTGACGCCTTTAGATCCTGTCAAACCCTAGCTTCTTTCCTCTACTGCGATCGGTTTCTGCTTCCCTGCTTTGAATTCCCTTGGATCTTCTAAATTTTGTTTTGTTTCAATTCAAATGGAGGCGATCGAGGAGTTGCAACAGCTATCTGACTCCATGAGGCAAGCGGCGGCGTTGCTTGCTGATGAAGATGTTGACGAAAATCCAAGCTTCACTTCTAGACGGACTTCCACATTTCTCAATGTTGTAGCCCTTGGCAATGTTGTAAGTTCCTCTCCGACTCATCTACTCATTGGATTTAGTGGATTGAAGTTGGATTCTACTCTTCATGATCTTCGGTGAGGTCTATGCTTTTGATTTGTATCTCTTAAGTCACAAATCTTTTTTGTTTGCTTTAAGTGACAGCACCTGGAACGTCTTTCGTGTGCAAGAACTTGTTGCGTTCAAGTAAATATGTATTTGGTTAAAGTAACGGGAGTTGTAGAAGATTTATAATTAGCTCAAAGAAAATGGAACTGGAGTTTTAATCAGCTTTTATATTATTCAGCTCTAATTAGCCTCAATTCTAGTTTAGATGGGATTGATCGTGTTTCACCTTTGTTCTACGTTAGACACGTCATATGCAGAAGGTTTAATGAGGCTTTTGGCAGCCATTAGAAATTGAATCCATTATTTTAGCAACGATGTCATTGTGTTTCTTCATATACCAAGGAAGCACTGATGATAATTAAGTTTGTTTAATAACATTTCTTGTATTAGAGGAATTCTTGTTCACTATAATTTGAAAGCAATTCATGTTTATGAGCCCTGAGCAGCTCTGAAGTTGAGACTTATCTGCTGACCATATATCTGGCTTTATTTGTTATCGTGATTCTGAATTTCTCTGCTGTCGGAAACAAGTTTCCTGGCTTTATGATCCTTTTTTCTTTTTTTGTCTCTTTTCTTTTTCGTTGATAAATTGGTCAGGGTGCTGGTAAATCTGCTGTTTTAAACAGTTTAATTGGACATCCTGTTCTGGTGAGTTAATCTGCAAAATATCCTGTTTGTTGTTTCTTCGGTACCATTTTTTCACTTATATTTATTTGTGAATTTCTTTGCTCAATGTCCAGCCAACTGGTGAAAATGGTGCTACACGTGCTCCTATAAGCATCGAATTACTGAAGGATGGCTCTTTGAGCAGCAAATCTATTATTTTGCAAATTGACAATAAATCTCAGCAAGTTTCTGCAAGTGAGTAACTCTAGTGAATATATTTATATTATTTTTCATTCATTTTTGCCCTCTCTGTCTCCCTGTGCTTTTTTACTGGATTTTGTTAACTTGTGTAAGGATCAGTTTTCTTATGCTGCTCTTCTTACTTTCTGCTTCTAAAAAATGCAATTAACCTCCGCATGCTTGATATGTCTGGAAGGATGAGTAGTATGATTTACTTCTACTCCTGGAAAAAAAATTGATTGCCCAATGCCCTTAATGAGCATAGTTCATGACCCTTGATGTTCATGTATGTGAATAAAATAAAATATAGAAAATTTGTTTGGGTGGTCGATTACAAAACAATCAGACCTGATAGATCATAGATGAGTGAATACTAAATGATAATCATATTGACACCTGTGTCTATCATACATTCTGATGTGCTTTATATTTTGAATGCTGGTGGTGGTCTGCAGGTGCGTTACGGCACTCCTTACAAGAAAGGCTAAGTAAGGGATCCTCAGGCAAGACTCGGGATGAAATCTATTTGAAGCTACAGACAAGTACAGGTTAGTTCATCGGTTATTGCTGCAATTCTGTTGTAATTTATGGAGTAAGATGTATGATGCAAAACTTAAACTGGCATCATTTGAAAGACTTAGTAACATAGGAAATACCGTGTTTGCTTGGTGCTTTTCCATCAAACTTTATGCAAAAGTGTTTTTTGAAGGAGCTATTTGCCAAAGGATGTAAAAGACATGAATGATCATTTGAAATAATAATGTATATGGTCAATTAGTAATCATGTAGCTAATTAGTAATCATGCTAACATTCTTTTGCTTGCTGGTGCTTTTTAGACTTCGGTTGTAAATAGTACATGATTACTTTGATAAATGGATAACCTAAAAAATAGTAACTTGGGCAAGGCAATTACAATTTGGTAGAGAACATCGTTCAACTTCATGCTTCATCTGAAAATGCTCGTGTTTGATTGGTTACGTCCCTTAAACTATGGCATCTAAAGTCTACAGGGAAATTTGTGATAATTTATGTATGTAGATATGTTTAATATAAGAATAATAACCTGTTTTTGTTTTTTTGCATTGTTTTATGTGTTACTAAGCTCATTTACACATTTGCTTGAAGTCTAAAGATGCGTTTGGAGAGGATTTTGTTTTCGGTTTTCTTTTAAATAAAATCAAAATATGTTTAGTAGATTTCTTTCCGTTTTTATTTTTGCAAAAATTTAAAAAAGTGATTTGCACACTAAAAACAGAAATTAAAAAATTTTAAAATGTGGTTTTTATGATTTTGCTTTTGTCAACAATTTAATTATTTTATTTTCATTATTACTACCGCTACCAACATCACCATGCCGCAGCTACCGTCGTCACTACCATCGCTACCGCCGCCATCACCACCACCACACCTCCGCCACTGCTACTACCACTACCACACTGCCTCTGCCACCTCCACCATCAACCCTATTGTCGCTGCCACTACCATCATCATCACTATTGCCTCAGTCACCGCCACCATTGGAATTATTATCATGATATACATAAATAATTGAAAAATATGTATGAATAATTAAAAAAATATGATACAATTTTTTAAAAAATAGATAATAAAAACTAAAAATAGTTTTTGGATTTTAAAAAATAAAAAACTAAAAATCTACAATTTTACCAAATACACCCTAAAATTTGCTTAATAATTTGTCGGTGGTATGGTTCTTTTTCTTTTCACTTTTTCTTTCTTCTTAACTTGATGTAGGAGGTAATCAAATGGAAAAAAGTCATAAGAGATGGGTAAACACTTTCCAAATGTTATGGTTTACTTAATGTGAGCATTGCTTGTGCATTTCTTCATGACTATAAACTGTTATGAACAGCCACAATAAGATAGACTATTACCCTTTGTGGTTATAATAAAGCTTGTGCTTATCACCACTGGCTAGGTGGGATCATGAACTTGTTTTCATGTTTAGTTTGGGTTTGTGGTTATCATGCACAAGTTCTATTAAATAGGGGCCTACTCTGAGTGTCAAATAAATCCTATATTCCCTCCATCCCACAAATATAGGTTTGTTTCTTTTTGCACATAGATTAAGAAAATTCATTAGTTTAAAGTATGTTTTTCTCTAATATACCCTCAATTAATATATAGTCACTCATTAATGTTTATTATGTAAACCAAGGTAATTAATTGAATATTTGGAAATCATAAACTTGTAAATAATATTGGAATCATAATAAAAAAAGTCAAATGCAGAACTTTACATAAACCAAGATATTTCAATTGAAGGAAAAAAAGATGAAATTACAAATCTGTTAAGGACTTCATATTGCCCGCCATATACAATTCAATGAAAAATATTATAATGACCGAAGTTTTTTCTTTTCAGTTGTTCTAAATGGACTTCCTATGAATTGAAAAGATCAAATTGCAAAGCGAAAAAAGGACTTCATATTGCCAAGAAGATTTAAGATCTACTTTTTTAATTTCTTTCACTTTCTTACTCATGGGAATATGGAGGCAATATAACCCGTTTGCTTTGATATTCATAGTTGTGTGAAAATTATAAAACAATGTCATTTATGAGTCAAAATCATTTAAGATATTCTAATAAATAAGAATGGGAAATAAAAGATTTAATATGGGATTTTTTATTATAAAGCAATTAAATAAAGGCATAGTAGACAATATATATATATTCATAATCTAAAAAAGGAAGACTATATGGCAGGACAAACCAAAATGGAAAACACGTCTATATTTGTGGGACGGGGAGAATACAAGATTGTGGGCAGTTAAGAATTAGAAATTGAATTATTTGCTGTTGATTTTTGATAGCTACATAACTCAATTATCATATTGAAGTTTGCCATTGTGAGTTGAACTGTTTTGGATGCTAACACTTGTATAAGAACGTTTCATGGACATGCAGTATACTAAAGCTTGTATGTTTGATGTTTTATGAAATGCATTCTCTCTAAAGATGAAGCTTCATATTTGTGTATGTATGCGGTTGGATCATTCCTTTTTTTTTCCCCATGCTGTTTTTCCTATTATATTTATAGAATCATGTAATAATTTTTAATAATTTGTTCTCAGCGCCTCCTGTGAAATTGATTGACTTACCTGGCTTGGATCAACGAATCATGGATGAGTCAATAGTAAGTGTTGTTTAATAGTTCTAGATGTTGTTTATGCACTTATTGATTGATCTATCTGGAGACTTGTGCTCATTGTAAGGGTGATCAGTCCTAGTTCTTTATTCACTTATTTAAAAAAAAAAAAAGCTTTTGGCTTGTTTCATGCAATTATTGTTTCTGTGCCTGCTCATATAGTACGATATTTCATACAGTACTTGGTAATGTTGTTTCAATTGACTATTTCTTAGGTTAGTGAATATGCTGAGCACAATGATGCCATTTTGCTCGTCATTGTTCCTGCATCCCAAGCAACTGAAATTGCTTCCTCTAGGGCCTTGAGGGTGGCCAAGGAATATGATGGAGAAGGTAAATGATGTTTTTCTCAAAATTAATTTTGGCTGATCTTATATCCTGTTAAGTTTTGTGGTGGTTAAATCTGATCCACAAACAATACCAGGTGCTTCTCTTTTTTCTGTGGACTCTTTTTCTACTTTCCAAACTTATATCTCCTGCATCTTCCAATCTTTGTGCTACTACTTATCATTAAGTGATTAGATTCTCATGTTGATGGCAGGTACCAGAACTGTTGGTGTAATTAGTAAAATAGATCAAGCTGCTTCAGACCAGAAAGCTCTTGCAGCTGTTCAGGCTCTCCTGTTAAATCAGGGACCAACAAAAACTGCTGATATCCCATGGGTTGCTCTGATTGGCCTGTCAGTTTCAATAGCTTCTGCACAGTCTGGATCAGAAAACTCTTTGGAAACTGCTTGGAGGGCAGAGAGTGAAAGTCTTAAATCAATACTGACTGGAGCCCCTCGAGGCAAGCTAGGAAGAATAGCTTTAGTGGATGCTCTGGCCCAGCAGATACGCAAGCGTATGAAAGTTCGGCTTCCAAACCTACTATCTGGGTAATTTTTTTCTTTCTGCTGCATGTATTTTTTACCCATTATCTATTAGCATACACTTGACATTTGCATCTTCAGATTCTGCTTGTGCAACAGTTGGCCCTTAGATGTAATGAGGCTAATAAATGTTTTGAAGATCCTATGTAGATTTTATGTTGGCCAGCTTCTGATTTCTGCTAAACTAGTTACTAGGGGTATTAGTTATTTCTCGAAACTTCTCATCAATGCAGGTTACAAGGAAAGTCTCAAATAGTTCAGGATGAATTAGTGAGGCTTGGAGAGCAGATGGTTGAAACTGCTGAGGGCACAAGGGCTATTGCAATGGAACTATGCCGTGAATTTGAGGATAAATTTCTCCTCAATCTTACAACTGGTGAGGTGAGTTTTTCAACATTTGCTTTTGTTCATGTGAATCCCAAAAGTGGTACTCTAATGATTGTATGTTTTATCTGCCTTCATATGTTCTTTTTGGTTAAATTAATGTTCAATGGAAAAAAAAGTTCTCTCGTTTTAATTGAAAATTTTTCAAACATCTAATGTCAAGTATTGATTATGAACTACAAATTATATGGCTAGAATGCTACAAATTATATGGCACGCCTAGATTTTTGTACTTAAACAGAAAGTGGTTCTTATCCCGATTTTTGGAGTTCAATGTTACTTGTATTTTGTATTTCACTTTTTCCTTTTTGGCCAGCAAAGCAAGTGCTCTGAAAATGGCTACAGTTTCTGCTCCTGTTAATGAATAATTTCATTTATTTGTTAAAGGAAAACTATTTGATGATATGCTCTCAATTACTTGCATGGCCAATATCATTAATTATTGCTTCCATTTCTGAAATACTTCTAAACCTGATGATGTTTTTAACTTAGATGTATTCAGCTACTGACTGCAAAATTTAATTGCAGGGTCCTGGTTGGAAAGTTGTTGCAAGTTTTGAAGGAAATTTTCCAAATAGAATTAAGCAGCTCCCTTTGGACAGGCATTTTGATATCAATAATGTCAAGAGGGTAATTGTGCTACCTTTTCTCACTCTCAACTTGCGTGCTTTTTCAAAATTTCTCAAGGTTCTTATGTGCAACTTCCTTTGATATTAGATTGTGTTAGAAGCGGATGGTTACCAACCATATCTTATCTCGCCAGAAAAGGGTTTGAGATCTTTAATAAAGGGTGTGCTGGAGTTAGCGAAAGAGCCATCAAGACTGTGTGTTGATGAGGTGAAATTTGTTTATCTGTTCTTTTATTGTAAATTTGAAACTTTGTAGCTTTCAGTACCTGTCATGGTACTTGAATTTTAATCGTTATGTTTATGGTCACTGTTGTAAGAATCACTTAAAGTTTAAACTTATGATTTATTTGCTAGTCCTTATTTGCTCAGGGGCAGATTTAGGTGGGGAGCTATTGGGAACTTAGTGTTATTTTTGCCCTCACTTGCCACCTCCTCACCACACCCACAAAATATGGGAGGTGTGAGCAATCTTCTATGAAACTTTATTCTGTATTTTCCTTTGTCTGTATTGGTGCTTGGAGCATGATTCAGCTATCAAATAATCTTTGCTTTCACTTTTCCTCAAGGAATAACCTTTAGTTTCCATCTCCTTATGGTGTTACAATGATTAGCTTGTGTTTGAAAATTTCTCAACGTGTCATTTAAGTGAATCTTATGGAGTTAGACACATGCTTGTTGCAATATTTTCCTTTTCAAAGTATAACTGCATGAGCCTATCACCTCAAGCTTATAATGGTTTCTTTATGAAATACCAAAGAAACTAATGATCAAATGTAAACAGGTGCACCGAGTCCTAGTAGATATAGTTTCTGCGACTGCGAATGCTACACCAGGACTGGGGCGATACCCTCATTTCAAAAGAGAGGTAGCATATTGTTATTTACTTCGCATATTTTGAATGCAAGAGTATTTGCTAATCTTTTTCTTGCTTTTTGTGATGGTAATTGTTTTCAATCTTTTTCAAGGTCGTAGCTCTTGCCACGACTGCTCTGGAGGGGTTTAAGAATGAGGCAAAGAAGATGGTTGTTGCACTAGTAGATATGGAACGGGTATTTGTGCCTCCACAACATTTCATCCGCTTGGTACAGAGAAGGTATTTACAACATCTTTGGCTAGTATACTGTTGAGTCATCATAGTCTACCCAATAATCTCCAAACTATGTTTGCCTTTTGTATGTTGTATTTCCGAGGAAATGCTGTAATATCATTATCATTATACATTAGGGGTGAGCATGGACTGGTTAACCGGTTTATGAGTAAAAAAATTAACCAGTCCATTAATATTGATTTTGTAAAATTACTAACCATTAATCAATCCATTATATTTGGTTAATTAGTCCATCGGTTTCGGTTTTTCGGTTAACTATTAAAATTTATAACATAAAATTAAAAAAAAATAAGCAAAATTTAATTTCAAATATACAAAATAATTTAATATAAAAATTACAAAACAAATATAATTTATTATTCAAAATTCATGTTCTATAAATTAATAGCTAATATTATAAAATAGATTTGATATTTGTTTGAAATTATTATGCTTGATTTTAAGTCAAATAAAATTTCGGATAATATTAATTATTATAGTATAAACTCTAAAATATAATTAAATACTATTAAGTAAAACATGAATACTAATATATGATAAAAAATAATATATATAAAAATTAATCAAATACTATATATAAATATTATTATATAATTAAAGAAAATGACATAATATAAATTTAATTTACAATGTTATATAAATTTTATAGGAAAATATAAAAAATTAAGGTATAAAAATTTTAAATATATTTTAAAGTATTATTTTATATAAATTTTAGAGAAAATAGAAAATATAAAAATAAATAAATGAGTCCACGGTTAACCGATACTTAAAAAAACAAATCGTAACTATTAACAAAAAATATAAAAATTAAAAATCATAACTGAGTCAATCGGATCAGTTAACCATAAAAATCAGTTTGATTTCGGATCAATTTTGCGATTAATCATATTTTCTGTTTTTTTTGCTCACTCATATTATACATGGTCATCAACTTTTTCGAATTTTGTGTTCTTTCTCTAGTCTTTGTGCTTGAGACTGTGTGGGTTGTTTTTCCAACGTATCTCCTAAGGATCTCCGTTGTCTGGTTGTAAAAGACTCTTGGTCTCCAATTTTCTGGATGTTTGCTCGATATCTATTCAATTTTGACTCTTTTTAGGATGGAAAGGCAGCGTCGAGAGGAGGAGCTTAAGAACCGGGCTTCTAAAAGGGGACATGAAGCAGATCAATCAATACTAGACAGGGTAGGTTTTTATTTTTCTCTAATTTATATGTGAATGATATTTTTACCTAAGCATGCTGTTGCTGTTATGATTTATTTATTTATTTCCTGCTTGATTCGGTTTTACATTTTTCTTTTCATAGGCAACAAGTCCTCAGACTGGAGGTCAGCAAACAGGGGGAAGTTTGAAATCAATGAAAGATAAATCCAACCAGGCAGAAAAAGAAGGGCAGCAGGCTTCTGGTTTAAAAACTGCTGGTCCAGAAGGAGAAATAACTGCAGGTTTGATTGATCCCATGCAATTTTTTTGTATAAATTGCTGCAATTTTGTTGCACCTGTACAGTATATCGCAAGAAGTTTACCTTTTCATTATTGGGACAATGACTGGTGAAACAATATGCCCTTTTTTCTTGCCACTCATAATTCCAAGATCTCTTGGTTTTTGATAGTTGGAACTGCTTCACTTGTTTGGTGCATGGTGAAACTTGAATTGTAACGAAGAATTAAGTGATCTTGTGATACCAGTTTCCTTCCTGAGAATCCTCGTTGTACTTCTAGTGAACTTGTTAAATATTTTTTCCACTCTTGTAAGTTGTTAAGAAAATGTGATTGTTAGGATGGAAGAAACTTTTTGAATGAGGAAAGATGAAGTTTTAGATCAGAAGTCTTTTTGAACCATTTTATATCTCCAGTGAGTAGAAGTTTTCCTACTATCATTTTGGAATTAGCAAACAAAATTTGACATTTTTACACAATGAATTTACCAATTTGGATTGTATTTTAAAGGAAAATGATTGAAATGATCTGCATGTGGACTGGCCTTCGGTGAGAGATAGGTGTCGATTATACATTGAATGAGTACTGAATTTGGAGTATTCCTGTTGAAATTCAATCCCTTCAAGCTCAATTATATGGCATTTGTGGTTGTTTTTCTTTGAATGTCTGTTTTTGTATCAAAAATTTCATGATGAAGCAATTGTCCATCCAAATTCTTGTCAGAACGTGCTATTACTTCTTACTTCCTATCATCTGCAGGTTTTTTGTTAAAGAAAAAAACAAAAACTGATGGATGGAGCAAGCGATGGTTTGTTTTGAATGAGAAGACTGGGAAGGTTTGTATCAACTTGCTCTGAATGTACATATGTTGGTACTTTATTTCAGTCTTGCTAAATGTTCACTGCTGTGGATTGCCTTTTTTTTTCCGTTTTCTCCTCTTTTTTCTTTTTATTGTTTTTAGTATCTAATGTTTGTAACCTAGATTTAATTTGTGTTGTTTGCACACTGCATAGTGGTTAAGCAAAACTTAGCTTTGAATATTTAATAGCTACTTAGCCACCATTCTGTTGCAAGAAACTTTATTGGATGGGATAAAATGTCTTTAATGTTTAGAGTTGTATCAAACATCTGAAGTTGTCAATGCAAGCCTATTGCTTGTTCAAATGATGAAAATCGACTTCAAAACTACTGTAGTCAAATGCAACTAATCTTATTTGTGCTCCATTGCATGGTTTTTGTCTGTTTTCCATTTTATTAACTTTGTTTTCCTAATATACCAGTCTTTCCTGTTTATTATTTCACAGCTTGGTTACACAAAAAAGCAAGAGGAGAGACATTTTCGTGGGGTTATGACATTGGAGGTATGTGTGCGACCCTCCTCTGCGAGGTTTTGAGATTATCATCAATTGTGATGTTTTGTTGTGAATGCACCCTGTTCAATATCTTTATATTTTATTTGCTGAGTGCTGTATGGGAGGCATAAAAATCTGAATGGGGAAAATTGTGCATGTAAATCTGTCTTCTCTTCTTGAGATTTTAAGGTTATCCCCAGTCATGCTATTTAGATGTGAAGGCATCTTTTTCTTTATTTTTATTTTATCACCTGAGTTGCTGCCTGAGGTGCATAAAGGTCTGAATGACTAAGAATTTGTGTACATGTTCTGGAAGGGAACTCTCCCCAAACACCACATGTAGTTAGTTTTTATCGGTGCGTACTTAGGGATTAAATCAAGGGCAGGGATAATAGCTGAAGATTCTGTACGTTATAATGGTTGAGTGATTACTGTCCTCGTTCAGTTATCGTCATAAATTGTCCTCTAAAATATCAGATATTCCGGTATTTGAGCTTTTAGAAATCATGTTCTCTCTAGCAATTTGCAATGAGATTTATATGGCTGTATCTGGATTCTAGAGCTCCTTTTTTCTTTAAGTACAAAGACATTTATTTCAATGTCAGCTTACTTCCAATACTTACTACTTTTCAATACATATGGCTGTATTAGGCTTGAATTGTGGCTTTTTGTGAAGAGCCTCGCCCACCTTTTTTCCCCTTATTTAAATAGCGATATAGGAAAAAAAAAAAAAAAAAAAAAGAGGAAAGGTTTCTTGATTCCTTGAACTTTTTACCTTTTTTTTTTTTTTCTATTTAGTCTTTTGAACTTTTTACTGTGTTATATTGAGCCCCTAAACATTTATTTTAATACACATTGTGTCAAAAGAATAACTGAAAAGAAAAAAAAAAAAGAAGAAGTGACAATGTTATTATTTTATTCTATTTGTCAAAATTGGACCCAATGCGTGCTATATGAAAGTTTATGGACCCAATAGTTAAGAGGACTAAATAGAAAGTTCAGGGATTCAAAGATTCTTTTCGCCAAAAATATATTATTTCTTGCATAGGAGAGACATAGAATGAGAGTCCCTTAAGGAGTGTGATTTATGAAACTCTCTGAGGTTCTTATTTCCTCTACTGAATATTAGTCCTTTTGCTGAGTGCTCTGAATTTTCATGCTAATTGCATTATCGACTTAGGTGCAACATCTCCTGACAGATTTGCACTAGAGCTTAGAATTTGTTGGAGCAAGGCATGATATGTCTTTGCTGATTTTTTCCAGGAATTTCAGAAAACCTTAGGGTTTTTTTTTTTTTTTTTAAATATGGGGTGCTAGAAGGTTTTAAACCATTTTAATGGGAAGGAATGGGTGGTGGGGGATTTCCTGGCACTACTTCTATTTGCAAACAAATTTCCTTGAATTAGGTGTTGGACTTCTATTGTAAAGTCTGTAAACTGGAAGCGTTAATCTCTTCCCATTCTTCGAACAAGTAGATGATGGGAATTTATTCAGGATAGAGTTTCTTACTGAGATATGAGATATTGTTATCATTGCACCCTATGAAGTTGCTGCTATATGCTTCAAGGATTAGGGGTGTGCAGAACCGAACCGGAACCGAAAACCGAACCGAACCGAATTGGTTTTGGTCTGTTTGGTTCGGTTTCATCGGTTTTCGGTTTGTTCGGTCCAGAACCGGAAAAAAACTTCGGTTTTATCGGTTCGGTTCGGTTTTTAAAATTGAAAAACCGAAGGAACCGAACCGACCGAACTTCCATCAAAACTCACCGTTTTGCATAGTGTATTTGTTGGATTTATGGGCCTATTTAGGTTAAAAACAAAAAAAAAGAGAGGCCCAAATATGGCCCAGAACCGGAAGAACCGAACCGAACCGACCGAAATTATTTCGGTCCATTCGGTTCTCGGTTCTATATACTTCGGTTTCGGTTCGGTTCCTAAAATTCCTGAAGTTCGGTTTTCGGTTTGATCGGTTCGGTCCAAAACCGAACCGAACCGACCAAATGCTCACCCCTATCAAGGATGCTCTGAAAAATAATAGTTTGCATTTTTGGTAGTGATGCATTTTGGTCATTGCTTATGGCATTTACAGTCTACTGAGATGAAATATTGGCAATGTTAGTCTGGTTTGACATAGGTACCTTTGTGGTGGAATAGAATGTTACTATTAAGGATATCTTCCTTTTATTTCTTTTCGTTGCTATATTTAGTTTTCTCCAGTACACATCTTTTCTGCAAGTGAAGATTGTGGCTATAACCCAATTTCAATTGTTTGTTAGTGTAAACTCTTTTGTATCTTTGGCAGTAGCATAATAACAGTAACCAAACAAAGCTGATTTCCTGTTGTGGCAACCCATATCTATGCATGCATCATTCTGATTGGTTTTATTTTCCATGTATTATGGGAATTCTTATCCTGTGTGTAGGAATGCACTATTGAAGAGGTTTTAGATCAGGAAGAACCGGAGCCGAAGGATAAAAAAAGTTCAAAGGATAAAAAAGCCAATGGACCGGATTCTAAGCCGCCCAGTCTTGTGTTCAAGATAACTAGCAAGGTCGCATATAAAACTGTTCTGAAAGGTACATGATTGATTTCAGTTATAATCCATAGGCTTATCTTTCTTCAGACACTGTTTTGAGTTACTATTCCTCACCTTGATGTTCTTTTTGCTTGCAGCCCACAGTTCTGTTGTTTTGAAGGCTGAGACTGTGGCTGATAAAGTTGAATGGATAAACAAGATAGCGAAAATTGCGCAACCTTCAAGAGGAAAAATAAGGAATGCATCTCCTGAAGGCGGTCTTACCATGCGGCAGAGTCTTTCTGATGGATCCTTAGTATGTTATAGTTTATTTACAGCTTCACCTCTTATTTTTGGGTCCTTACTGTTAATCATTGACCTGCTGTATTCATGATTCAGTCCACTTGTTTATTTCTGCATTCTTTGGAAATCCTATGAATGGAAATCATCAATCCTTTTTTTTTTTCAGCTATTATTATTATTTTGAATTTTTACTGCGCTTGGTACTCTCTGGATAGCTTCAATAGTTCGCTGAAAGCCTTGGTGTAACTGTAATTTGTAATGAAATGCAGCCTGCGACAATGAAAGACATAACATAAAATGTGTCCATAGGAAATGACTTTGATGATGTTTACCCCTTACAGGGAATTGCAAGATTGCTAAGGATGATGGTTACCTTTGCATATTAGACATTTTTATAATTAATTAGATTTGACAAAATGTGGATCGGAGATGTTTGCAGTGAATAAATGATTGAATCCCTTTGCCACTCATAGATAATAGACTACCCATGTGACCCACCACCATTTCTGCAATAGACATTTTTTTTTTTTCACTCTTGGATTACCTTCATGGATAAGCAGAGCCTGGGAAAGAAAGTGAAAGAATTCAGACATTTAGAAGTTATGCACCTGCAAATGTTTCTGCATGAAGATGTGTATGCACTAGAGATTTTTATGATAGCCTTATTTCTCACAATAAATTGGTTTCTGCAGGATACGATGGCTCGAAGGCCTGCAGACCCTGAAGAAGAGCTCAGATGGATGTCTCAAGAAGTGCGTGGTTATGTTGAAGCTGTCTTGAATAGTTTGGCTGCTAATGTTCCCAAAGTAAGTGTGCTACTACTATTCAGTATTTTTTATCCTTATGGTTGGTTGCTTATGAATACATTTGGCATTATATTCTTGGTTAAACAGGCAGTTGTTCTTTGCCAAGTTGAGAAGGCAAAGGAGGATATGCTAAATCAGTTGTACAGCTCTGTCAGGTCCAATGCATTATTCTTTGTTGCCTCTGCTAAAATCTGTTACTTCGCTTTTTGTCTGTCCCTTCCATTTTACATGTCTTGTTGGCTCCTTCATGTGAATTTTGTTGTTATCTAATGTGATGGTTCACATGGTTGTATTACATATATTCAACTCGAATCAAATTTCTGAACGGGTTGTGTTTGTGGCCAGTGCTCAAAGCACATCAAGGATTGAAGAGATGCTTCAGGAGGACCAGAATGTTAAGCGCAGGAGAGAGCGCTACCAGAAACAGTCCTCTCTCCTCTCCAAATTAACTCGCCAACTCAGCATTCATGACAACCGAGCATCTGCTGCTTCCAGTTGGTCTAACGGTAGCGGAGCAGGTAAGAATTTGAAAAATATAGGGTCATACCTGAAGCTGTCAAGCTCAAGTTCTGGGAAAGATGGTTCTGTCTTTTCAGTCAGTTTTGCAATTCAATTATATTTTCTGGCCATGAGTTCTCCAATTATTTCCATTAATTTTATGATGGCGCAGATTGCATTACTCAACATATCTTTGAATTTCAAGAACTTCCGTGTCTGAGTTTTTGTTGGCTAATTTAAAACATGAGCCACCAAAGCTGCTTAAATTTGGCAGACGGTATTTGATATCCACTGTGATTTTAGGTCATGTTATAGGGTATCGTGGATAATCAACGCATAGTTTAGTAGAATTTTGTTCGACTATTTGTTCTTTTGTATGGTAGTATTTGGATGATTGTGTTTACTAATTCTTGTAATTATCCAATCACAGAAAGCAGCCCCAAGACAAATGGCCCATCAGGTGATGACTGGAGATCTGCATTTGATGCGGCTGCCAATGGTTCTATGAACTTCAGCACATCAAGGTCTACATCAAATGGCCACAGTCGACATTACAATGACTCAGCACAAAATGGTGATATAAACTCAGGCCCGAACTCAGGCAGCCGTCGCACTCCTATTCGGCTACCACCTGCCCCACCGCAGTCTGGATCTACAGGGTACAGATTTTAACACAGAGCAAACTGATTCTGATTAATGATTTATGTATTCAAAACTGCAATTTTTTATTGGATGGGATTCTGGAAGCCCAGTTGAAGGATTCTGATGAATTTGGTAATTCGATATTCAATTTTTAGAGCATGAGGAGAGAGGAGAGGATCTTAAGAGAAAAAAAAGAGGGTGTTTTGTGTACATAAAACAAGAGTTCCTCGATGTCAGATTTTTGCGGCTGGCCCAGTTAGAACAATGGATTAAAGTTGTTCTTGAAATCCATTTATTATGCTTTTATGATCATTATATTCTTTTTGTTCTTCGCTTTTTGATTCTTCTTCTTCCTTACTTGGTTACCTCATTTTTGGATGCTATATAGCCTATATAGCTGTATTTTTTGTTGTATCAGTTTGTGAACAATATACAAGTCTCTTGAGGCGAATGTGAGAACTTGTGATTATGATATCTGTTGCTCTCCAATTCTAATTTTATACATTCATAATGTTGTCATTCATTCTTGATTTGGGATTCTTACATGTCTCATTGCTTTTTCTGTACATTTTGTGGATGCAACGGCCGGAATTTCCAAACTTGTGCTCATCAAATATTTGTAAGGCCTTGTGTTCTGAATTTATTTGTAGAAAATCTTTTTTACCCATGGTTACCACTTACCAGGCTTGTACCCCAATAATGAATTTTGGAACAGAAAAATATTTTAACAATGAAAATTTAGCCTGCAAAATCGTTAAGGCCAAAAACAGCCACAAGCTTTACTAGAATGCACAGCTTGTGCTTCGATTCAACATGGCTCCGAGCCAATATTATTAAAATCGGATCGGATAAAAAATTAGAGAGGTAAATGGTTTTTGATTCGATCGGTTTGATAGGGTTCGATCAAATTTTTTACTTTTTTTCAAAATAATATATTTTTTTAAAATTTTCTATAAATATTAAGAGAATATAACTATATAAGACCATAAAAAAATACTTAAAAAAATACATTTAGCATCAAACATTAATTATAAAGTAATATTTTCAAGTTATTCAATATTTACAACAAATATTTAAGATAGATATAGTAAAAAATTGTAAATATTTATCAATTATAAATTATAATTTTTATTTTATTCATAAAAAATTTATTAAAATTGCCTAAATTTTAATTATTTTGTATTTATATTTATATTTTATTTTTTTCCAGCAAAAAATAATGTTATATAGATATTTTGGACAAAAAATAATTTATTCTGATTCAAACTTTCTGATTTCAACCGGTTTTATACCGATTTTGGCCGGTTTATATCGGTTCCTTACAGTTTTTATCCAGTCCGATTTTTATATATTAAAATAACTGAATAAACTGACGGTTCGAGATCAAATCAGTTCAACTGTTCGATCCGATTTTAATAACACTGCTCTGGGCATAAATTGCCACATCATATGACATATTGTATTGCCACGCCACATCGATAACATGCCAGCATGCGACATGTACTTATAATCAGGAAGTATGGTTGTGTCATAAAAGCCACATGGCAATCTTATGTGGCATTTGATTTGCATTGGGGTAGGATCTGTAGCTGTTTCCGGGAATGATGATGACTTTTTGAGCTCAATTTTTAAATTTAAAGTATTTTTTTGGTTACAAATTTTCTTTTATAATTAGTCTGTTATTAACTTATAGGTATAATGATAATAGGGGTTGAAATTAACCCTCAAAATTATCATAAATTACCATCCCAACTCAAAAATTTCAAAAGATTCCTGGTGGTGCTACGGATAATGTATGTTTATTGTTTATTCAGTTTTGTTGACCTTTTATTTATGCTATTTTATTGGAGAAAAAATCGCATATGCAACAATGATGTGGAGATCTAAAAATTTATTTTAATTTAAATAAACTTGAACATTTTTTTTCATTTTATTATAAATTAATAATTTCTAAAATAAATAATTACATGTAACATACATACACAATCGACTAGTAGAAATAAAAAGAATATTTCCATCGCACAACAATAATAATAGAAAAAAAGAATATTTAAATAAGTGAAAAATAGCTTGCATCGTTGGCTGTAAGATTAGTCAGTAGAATTTTGGATCGGTATTTTCCTTATTAGGTGTGATATATATGAATTATGGTAATTAAGGGATAAAAGGAACCTATCTGTATTTATTTACGATGATGGATGAATGTAGCAATAAGAATATATGGTAATAAGATCACTTTTTTGTACCACAATTCTTTTTGTTTTATATAAATTAAGGGTGTACATGCATAAAAATATTTCTTAACCAAACCATAATAAAAAAAAATTAGAATAGATCTTGATGTTTTATCTAGAATTAAATCGAGAATCGTATTTAATTATATTGAACTATTCTGAAGTCGAATTGAATTCAAAAAGCTATTTAGATATTCATTAATTATTATATATAATATTAATAATTTATAGATAATGTTATTTATAATTTATATTTTACATATATCATATATTTTATTGAAATTTAAAAAATAATTAAATTATTCAAAATACCAGATTGTATTGTACAGTAAAAGAACTAAAAGAAATGTATCTAACCGTTCTGAATTTTTAGAAAAATTGTATCATTTGTCTCCATTTTTCAAGATAATAACAAACTATGATTTCGAAAATATTCCGAATTTCAAGACAATATTGGAAATATGCAAGTAACGGAGGTGTAGTGGACTGTGTACACCCCCTAATACAAATTATGCATTGCACACTCATGCATGTACTTGTTCATTGATTTATCTTTTATTAGGAGGAGCTTAGATACAAATACATGCATGATAGCAATTCATGGATGTATTAATAGCCCATCCTATGCTGTATTCATCCTATGCTGTATTCATGGCTTCTGGTACTGAAACTCAATTGATTTATTATTCTATAGGAAAGATGTCTGTGGAGGGAAAAATACTGTATAAATTTGATATGGGGCCTCACAACGAAAACCTTGACAACTACGCTAAAATTTGTCCAAAGAGGACAAAGAAGTACATGACTAAGAATGGACAAATACGGGTAATCTCTAACTAGATATGAGCCAGAGCCAAAGCCTTTATCTACTTTTCGCTTTTGGTATTTACCGTTAGCTGATTTGACGGTCAAAAAATTGAAAGTACCGGATATAAAGAAGAAGGCTAAAAATGCAAATTTATCTCTAATATTCGATAAAAAAAATAAATTTATTTTTAATGTTGCGGATGATGCAATATTATCATCCATATTTTAAACTTGAGAGAAATTTGCTCCACTTGTGCTACGTATCTGCTTGGCACGTGTCGTGAAAGTATTTAAAGAGGAGCAAAACTCTTTCAATTTTAAAAGGTAATATTGCATCAATTGAAATATTAAAAGTAAAATTACATTTTTTTTAATCAAAGATTAAAGGAAAATTTGCAACTTTAGACTTTCTCCAAATATTTTATATCTCTGTGCCCTTTATTGGTAAAATATATAGTCTCTTAAATAGTTGTTTGATTATAAATTCATCAGGTCATCCATAATGATAATGGAAGCCATATGAGACCAACGCCAATGATGATTGCTTCTGGGTCCAATGTAATTATCCAATAATTTTCTTCAATGAATTAGCCTTTTTGTAAATACAAGTTTGTTTGATAATAGGAAAAATGCATTTGTGTGGTAAGTAAATTTTAACCTTTTTTTTTACATTAAATTTATATACTTTTAGAAGTTTGACATTAAATTTTTATACGTTTCATATCACTCGTATTAATTTCAACGTAGACAGAATTAGCAAAATTGAAATGCATGGTAAGTTAATCTTACTCTGGCCTCCAAAACATAAAAAATTGGAATAATATACTTCATCTTGGACAAATAAAAAGTTATGATTTTTAAATTGATATGCTTTTTAATTCCGCCGATTTCGTCTAAATTGGACTTGATATGAGTGATTCGAAAAGTACAAAGATCCAATGTCGATAGAAATCTAATATAAATGTTAAAAAAAAACATTAAAATTAAGTAACCCGGAATGTGTTTTTCGTTGATAATATAGCGTGTGAAAAGCTGATGTTAATGGAATAGGAAAAGAAGAAAGCAGCTTGCAAGGCAACAGAAGTGAAAAGAACCAGAAGAGATCGTGGAGAAATGGAAGACATCGTGTTCAAACTCTTTGAGAGACAGCCCAATTGGACACTGAGACAACTGATCCAAGAGACAGACCAACCTGAAGTATGTTCAAATTTTAATTATTGTTTTTACATACTTTCCAATTTATTTTATAGTTTTTAAAATGATTTCATATCGTCAAGATAGTTGAGAAAGAGAATTGGGTTTGTACAGCAATTTTTAAAAGATGTGCTTAAAGAGTTGTGTGTGTACAGCAACAAAGGAACAAATCTACGAGAGTTTCACTCCATATACCTTTGTATTTTATTTTCAGGTACTCAACATGATTTACCACTTAATCTCATATATTTGTTCATGACCCAATTTTTATCAGTTTTTTAGCGGACTTATGTGATCTTTTATGTGATTTTTTAAATATTCTTGTGTGTTCGTTCAAATCCAACTCATGATCAGGTCTCTGACTTTCACTCTATAAACCATTTTATTCTATTCTCAATTACTCAACATAATTTACCACTTAATCTCATGTATTCATTTCTTGTTCAAGCTTCATGCGCTCTTTTTGCTCCCTCAACTTGTAAGCCCTATATTGGCCATTGTGCTTCCTAAACTTTTTGAAATATTAACCAATTAACCCTCTAATTTTCAACCTTAACAGGTATTTAAATGTTGAAGTAGAATTATCTTTCAATGACTAAAAACACTTCTCTTTTTCATTGAAAAAGGAAAATTTCGCACCAGCATTTAGAGACAATGTGTAATGGAAATTTATAGTTGGAAGAGGCTGAATGATTTCTCCAAAAATTGAAGGGATACAACCATATCTCCAAGAACATAATACTAAACCCAAGAAACAAAACAGCAAATAAAGTCAAGAATAATAGAAAATATCAATATTATTCATATATATACTATTGATACTGTTTATTTTATTAGCACATCTGTGGTTTGAGACTTACAGCAAACTGAATGTATTGAGTTTAACCATTAATAATAACGTGCGAAATTTTACAACCAATTGAATTGATGGAAGCCGGTACCACTCACAACAATTCTCACAACCAAGACTTTGCATAAATCTCAGAGGCCAATCAACAATGGATAATGCAATCACAAAACGTAAGTGGCACCAGAAAAATAAGAGCTTTCCCAAACCTCAATACCCTCAACATTCTCTCTACTAACAAACAGCCTATTGCCACCCCCTTCTATTTTCCTAATAATCCCTCTCTCTGAAGCCTCCACTTTATCTACAAAATTCCTTCTATACAATTCCTCACCCACCAAATTTTCTCTTTCCAATCCAGTTTCTCTCTCGGCCACCTTGGACCATACCTCTAAACCCCCTTCTCTACCCACAAAAACCTGACCTTTATAGCAATGTATCACACTCTCCATGGCCCCGCCAGTGAATCTCAAACTAGGATTTTTATCTTGCATATAAACCCACGGATCATCTCCTAAATTACGTAAATCTGCCATTGCCAAATCCCCGGACTTTGAACAGATTTTGAACAAAGTCCCATTCTCCACATCTACATCCACGTCGGCGAACGAGTCTCCAAACCTGCTGCTCCTTCCTGAACCTGGCTCATTTGTCTCCCAGACCACAGCACCAGACTTAGGGTCCCATATTCTGATATATCCTGAATAGCCAAAAGCCCCACTACTGACTGCCGTTCCGACTATCAGACCTTTATCCGGCAGCCAAGTCAGTTTTCCGGGGCCCATATTCTTCGCCGAGCTCCCAGATTGTCTTGTTATCTCTGAGACGATCTGCATAGTTGATTTATCTATTGATAATATACAATTCTCTCTATGCTGACACTCGAAGGAAGCAAAAACTTGGTTTGACGAGTCGGAGATTGAAGTAATCCATGCTTTGTAGATTCTGGGATCAGTCGGGTCAGTCCAGTGAGTTGCCCCGAGGTGACGTGAACTGCAAAAATCATAGAAATGGACTCCAGCAGCAGAATGGGATCCAATGGCAGCAACATCAGGTGAGATGTGGCGGATTGAGGTGATATCATCGAGGTGCGTCCGAATAGTGCAGCATTGGCTCAAGTTCCAATCATAAGCTGAAATTTGGCCTCCATGTGCGATCCAGATGGAGCCATCGCCAGCTGCTCCAGTAAAGGCGGAAGCAACACCGTCTGATGCAGGATGAATAGTGGAGACAAGGGAAGCATCGATGCCAGAGAGAGGAGGGGGAGACAAGGCAGAACGGAGCTGCGATTCAATGCCATAGTACAGAGCCTCATCGGCAAGCTCTTGCTTGGAGAAGCGTTGTGCAGTAGACGGGATGCGATCAGAGCGAAGGAGGGAGAGGAGGACGGAGAAGATCTCAGGATCACGATCTATGAAAATCGGGTCCGGACTCAGGCGGCTGGAGAGGGCAGCCAAAAGGGAGTCTGGGCCACCAGACTGCAGAGTAGATACAGTGGTCTCAAAGAGCTTGCCTCCGACATTAAGCTTGATGCGATTGGTATTAGAATTAGGAATTTGCCCCTCCATTGATGGAAGATTTTGGTTACACCGTTGTTTGTGGAGGGTTACCAGCCCTGAAAATTTAACATACAAAACTATAAGAATCTGAAGAAATTTGTAACGAACAGTATTCAAACACCTAATTAGTCCATTATTCTCATGTTGATTATCATCTTGAATAAGTGAAACGGAAAAAAATTCTACCAGTTGAATTCCAGTAAAAATTCTACGTAACATCTCAAAGAAAGAAGAGAAAAAAAAAAAGAGCAGCACATCTTTCATCTAGTTAAACTCATAACTCCTGATGAGTACTATGATTAAAAAAGCACTAATTACAGCTTATTTGATGACTAAACGATGCAAGGGAAAAGAAAATAAATTATAATTTTCCTCAAATTGGTGACAGTGACCTTTTATGGGAAACTGAGAATCCAGATTGCCCTATTCCATATATTAACCAAATTAAAGAATCTTTTCAATTCAATTCCCTCAGATCAAACAAGATGATGCAGCACCAGATAAATCATATCAGGAGATGAAACAAAAAAGCTAACAACATTGTCTGAAAAATTAATCAAAACAAGAGAAAAGCTATAATAGAATTCTTGCTGCTAAAAATAATGAGGGTCTGGTAAGAACAATTTCTGGGCAGCAAATGATCCATTTAAAAATCAACATAAATATAGGCAGTTCAACAAAAGGAAATAGATTTCAATCAACAGAAAATTAATTTTATATGTCACATTTTTCAAGACCGGTAACTCTCCACAAACAATATCATTCATACAAATTGAATTTAATTTCATAATATCATGTTTGGTATGAAAATTAAGAATTTCCATTGCTTCTATTCGATTTCATGCAAGCCATTTATATGCATCATATTTTTATAAAAATTTCATAGAGGTAAATGACATAACTAAGAAAACAAAAGACAAACACAAAAACTTACAGGACTAAGAAACAAAAATGTTTTTCAGAGTCTACTCTTACTTTGACATCCTTGAATTCATGGAAACTTACAGTCAAAACTCTAGGACTCTAAGGATAATTGCCGTAGATTAAAAAGCTAGCTAGCTATGATAAAAGATTGAATTTATGAAAGATTTGTGGAAAGAAGAAATGCTACAGATTATTATAAATTAAAACATAGAAGATTGTTGGGCTATGTATATTTGGACAGAGAGAAGATTATGATCTATAGTTGTGTATTTTTTCCATAATTAAAAAAATAAAATAATATATAACATCTTTGTGCGGGCATTTATTTACTTCTGCTGATAGAAAAGAATCATCCAAAAATAATGTATCATTTGCAATTCTTTAGTAATAATATTGATTGAGCAAGCATACTCACTTTGAGTTTGGTTTCATGAACTGTTAGAGAACTGGATTTTGGCTGTATGGTAATGATATCTTGCTCTTTCATTGCTAATTCCTTTTTGTTTAATAGTCCCTTGCATACCTGAATACAAAATTACAGAATTACATTGGGATTTTGTCAAACTGTAGATGAAAAAAAAATAGCTAATCATATTATAAACATTAAAATAAAAATCAGATTCCATTTAAAAAATTAAAAAAAAAATGGAATCAGGCTTAGAAATCCTTGCCAAATATTAGGGATCTTAATTTCTCCTACTCCCATCACCTCTCTCAAATCCAATACAGTAAAAAAAAACAGTTACCAAGACTATAACAAAGCTTCAAATACTTTTTTAAAGATATGCACTCACTTATAGACAATCAATTAAATTAGAACTCAATCCATCAACAACAAAGAAACATACAAATCTATTCAACAAAAAACTAAAGCCATTCTACCAAGAGAACACATTGTCACATTCAGCTAAGAATATAACAAAGCCATAAAAAAAAAAAAAAAAAAAGAAGCCCTGTTGGCTTTGAAATTGCTGGTTATGATAAAAGTAGAAGTTTGTTTGAAGAGAAAAGAATGACTTGGTTTTGATTCCCACCAATTTTCTCACTGGGAAAATGTTGACGAGAATTGCTAATTGTTAATTTATTAAACTTGATTAGCAAAAACAAAGCACATGCTGTTGTTTGGATCTTGATTATAACTCAGAGCCATACCCATAAAGTAAACACAATGATGCTAGATCTGGAGATTTTGAGTTGCCGGCAAATTTTGATGGAGAAGAAGAAGCTAATGTAAATAACCTATAGAGAATAAACGAATAGAAAAGTGGGTATTTTTGTCATTCAATCTTTGTTGGATTATTTTGTGGAATTCATTTGTAATTCCAGCTATTTTAGAGGACTTAGCTTTAGTTATATTGAATTCCACAAAATATAAACCTAAAAATTGAAATACATTTTTTCCTTATTCCAAACAAAATATTATAATTGCAAATGAATTCCACAAAATTTTAAGGAACTCATTTATTCCAAACAGACTCTTAATGGAAAAAAAAATAAAATAAAAAATACAACCCAAATTGAAAAAGAAATACAAGTCCAAATCAAATATAAATCTGTCAATCCAAAGCTCCAACTTTAATACTATTAAAAATAAAATTCAATTTTTTTCTTGATCCCCAACATTAACACTTCTACAAAAGGAAATTTTCATTCTCAATCCACGTCAAACTTCCTCCAACACAAACCCAAATGATCCCAGGCATGTATAACATACTCATCAATGGGAAACACTGCAAACAATAATTGCAAGGGGAAATGCAGAAAATCCAACAAACAAATAGCCACAGAATTTTAATATAGTCACAGAATTTTAATCACACAATAACAAAGCAAAATAACGAATACCCATTTGCTAAAACATTAAAACCCCAAATTACACACCATGATGACACTAAATAAAGCATAAATGCAAGCTCTATTTGATCAAATTCCTAAAATTCACCAAAACCCCAACATCAAAAATCATTTAAATAAAATCAAAAGAATAATAACCGTACCTTGAATCATTTGCGTCAAAACCATCAATTTTGTTATTTCAATGAGGTAGGATCCAGAAGGTCACTGAGAATAAAAAAAACAAACTGAGAATCAAAATGACGGAATATATACCCAAAAGACTTCAAAAGAAAAAGAAAAAAGCAAAAAGAAAAAGAAAAAAAAAAGCAAAACTAAACAGAAACATTAATAACATCATTTGAAGAAAGAGAGAGTGGAGACTTCAATATACGAAAAATTTAAATAACATATAAAATGCAAAACCTGTAGCACAGTAGCAGATTGGGAAAAGATAGAATATTTGAGAAAAAATACCAGTCAGAGTGAAGACTTCAAATGCTGGCCGGCGGCGACTATTTGGGCTGGTAGCTGATGGGAATGGTGGCCTGCGAAAGGGAGACTCGGGTTTTAGGGATGAAACGGGGGCGGCAGAGATGGAATTGTAATGGGTTAGGGCATGGGCATCGAAGACAAGAAGAAGAAATGGGGAACCAGATATTGAAAAATAAAAAGTATGGCCTGATAAATATTTTCTCAAAAAAATATTTGATTTATAATTTTTAAATCATATATTTGTTTAATTTTGAAAACCATAAATTTGATGATTTTTCATAATTTTCTAAATTTACTGTTATTATTCTGATTTTATAACATTTATTTTTTTACTGTATAATTAATTTTAATAATTAATCCACATATGATAATCTAGAACTTAAATTTAACTTAACATGTTTAAATATTATGGACATAATATTTATTATGGTAAAAAATTTATTTATATTATAATGTATTTGAATTATTTATTAATTATTTAAGTTAAGATTTACCAAATAAATATTTACCTCATTATTTTAAAAATATTAATATTATTTTTAATAAAAATAGCAAAATTATCTTAAAATATTAGTAATTATGAAAATATTTATATTTTTTAAAATTAGAGGTTAATTACATCATTTTTATAATAAAACTATATAGATCCATACAGTTAAACCAAATATAAAAGATTATAAAATTATATAATATTATATTTTTTTTTCAAATATTGTATTGTTAAAATCATATTATATCATATTATACTGTACATTAATGAATTAGAGACTACCACCATCCAAATAAACTATGAGGTTCTAAGTTTTGCAAGCCTCTTATTAGATATTCATAAAAAAAAAATTATATATATATATATATATATATATATATATATATATATATATATATATATATATATATATATATATATATATATATTCTTTCTAATAAATAAAAATTACTACATATGAATTTTAAAATGTATGTACATAAATAAAAATGACTACATCTGCAACTTTTTACATATATAAGTGAATTACCAAATGAAATTTAAAAAATTTGTTTGTTTGGTTCCCAATAACACTCGAAAAAATAAGGCTAACAATCCAATATCACTAAGAAAGGCCTAAGGTAAGAGCCCACCAGAGACTCCCTCATTTAGGAAGAAAATTCCTATAATCGAAGCTATTCGATCAAATTAGATGGCTTACTAACAGGGTCTAAAATACGCTATTGTCTAATCGCCGCTGCCTACAGAAATAGGCCATGATTATCACAGAGTAGGAATACTATTGCACATACTATTCCAATCCCTCCCAGACTATAAATAATAGGTTTCACTCTTAGAAGGGCATTCCTGTCACTCTCTCTCATTATTGACTTATTTATTCGCCTTTATCTTGATACCTGACTTAAGCATCGGAGTGCTGAAGCTCGGATCCACCAGACTAAGCATTGTTGCAAGTTTCCCATCTGAAGGATCCAATCGGGACTGATCCCTTATTCCTCCAAGCTGCCTCGTCTGAAATAGAGGCACCCCTTCTATGAAATTTCGTGATTTATCATTTGGTATTTTCATTAAAAGTCGACAGTTGAGCAGGATGGCCCGAGTTTTACAAATCATGAGCAACATACAGACTCATTGTCAAGCTATAAGGATGCAAGATTTCCATGAAAGTCTTTGAGATTACACAAGAACTTGTCAAACCGCAAGGATGCGAAGTTTCCAAGAAAGTCTTCGAGACTGCATGAAAAATCATCAAGTGCCAAAGACGCGAACTCCATGGAGGTCTTGCAGAGAGTGCAGACACTTGGATAAGTAAGAATGGAGTGCTAAGACTAAAAGAAGGTGAAAAACCAAGCATTAGGACTAAAAGGAGACGAAACATCCCTCCTTTGGCCTAATAATCAAAAGGCATGCAGGACTCTCCGAACTAGTGTACTGAAAAATATTTTGGGGAGAAAAAAGCAGTCGCCCCGGTCTACGTCTCTAAGCGAATTAGGTAGAGCCCAGTACCAGAGCCAAAAGACTGCATTGGGACACCCTTCCTTCCGTAGGCCCACCCAGTATGAAAAGTACTAAGAAAAGGAAGTCGAATTAGAGAAGGAAGATCCCGAAGAAAAGGCAGTATCGACATCCGTGGATGAAGACAACTGAAGGAGAATCGGCTGAGGAAAGGAGAAAAAGATGCGAAGGATCACCCCCTCTTTTGGCGATCCAAGAAAAGGTAGAGTAAGGCCCAAATAAGTCGTACAGAAAAGGCGGTTAAAGTGAAGAAGGCTCTAAAAGGACGTCTCCTTTCCAAGAAAAGAATGCAAAGGCAACAGAGTCGTGTGGAAGATCGACGAAAATATGTAATATCTCGATCGAAAGATTGATGAAAGTATGTAATATCCCGATCGAAAGATCGATGAAAGTATGTAATATCTTGATCAAAACATCGATGAAAGCATGTAATATTCCGATAAAAAAATCAACGAAATCGCCATTAATGTAATAAGCAGCTTGTTTCGTAAAATGAATCACGTTCACCCAAAATAAAAGTTGTTGTAGCAAAAAGGTTCTCCTTCCCACAAAGGAATTCGAGCCATATTTCAAGAAATATCTTTAGAGGTATTCCTCCGTCCCAAGTCAAGGCATAGAGATATGGAAAGCCATAGATGGAAAAGGGTTAAAATTCACACAAAAAAAAGAGAAAAGAAGAAGGAGAAAGAGAAAAGAAAAGGAGAAGGAGAAGGAAATATGAATGGGGCAAAAGGGAATCAAATAAATTGAACGGTTAAAATACCACCTTCTTCTACTTCTCCAAAATCTAAAGATTAAATCGAAAAACAAATTGCCAACCCGACCCGTTAGCAGTAGGATTGGAAGCCAGCCCATTCGCCATAATGGCTAACAAAAAGGGGGGAAAAAGATTGCCATCAAGCAAAACGCCCACTATATTCGGTCGGTAAACCAGGAGAATTCGCCAATACAAGTTTGATCACGGCTACCGCCAGAACCTAGAGTATGGTTAAAGAGGAACAAAGCGTTTGCAATAATGCAACACCTTTCAAAGAAAGATAAGTGCTGCTCAATCATCTTTATTTCAGTACAAGTTATCGTCTTCTCAATAGTTTCAATAATTCCTTTTTATTGTAATCACAAAATGCCAAAAAAAAGAGTAGAGATGTGATAATAAATAAATTATATTCATTCAAAGAGTACAAAGTACATAGACACTGCTCTTTTTACGATCTACATAAAAAACATTCTTGTTGATCGGCTACCATTCTTCTTGTTTGGAAAAGCACGACTAAAACTCCCTACCTTCTTTCCCAAAAAATAAAAAATAAAGACAAAAGAAAGGAAAAGAGAGGGAAGAACAAAAAGGAGGAGGAGAAAAAGAAGAAGGCTAATTACAAGAAACGAAAAAGCAAAAAAAGAAAAGACAACCGGGAGAAAGGAGGAAAAGAGCATCGCTGCCACCTCGACCACCACCTCCGCAACGAGACCACCTCTTACGACAGTCCCCTAACAACAAAGCAACACCAGGACAAATGGAGAGGAAAGTACGGATACGTATCCACCACCATGATCAAGTGAGAGCCTTGTGCCAAGAAAGGAAAGTCGCTGGAGCAGCAAATCGTATGGCTCGTGGACACAAGCCATATCCGGACAAGACAAAGGGTCCTTTCTTCATTCATATTCCTAAAATGGCGAATCCGGCGATAGCACGTTGAAAATCTGGAGGCCTCATGTTCAAACTCAATAGCCAAGGCACAATAAATAAGAGGAAACAAAAAGATAAGAAGAGATAGAAGAGGATAGCATGGGATAGCAAAAGGAAACCCTTTTTATAGGCAAATTTGATTACAGGGCATTAATGAAGACGTCACGCGTTCTCACCTCATTAATGCACGACCAAAAATTGAAGCGCTAGAAAGAAAGCCAACCGTCAAAACACAAAAAATGAAACGTCGGCCCTTAAGTCAAAGAGATGAAGCGACGCTTGACAAATGACATTTGGACGACTAACCGATCACGTAAGGATGATCTAAAGAAAACAAGAACAAAGGATAAGTCGGTTAGCGCACTGATTGGCACACGTATTCGGGAGTCCATTTGTCATGCTTACACCCCTCGAAAAACGTGCACTAAGTAAATGCAAAATAACAACCTTGTCAGGTAACCCCGTTCCATCCTCAAGTTATTGTTGTTTTGCGCTTACAACGAACATGAAAAAAGCGAAGGATTGAAAAAGTACAAAATTTGACAAGCTTATTGGCTAAAGACAAAGGGGAGGTCGCTGAAGGCGCATTAGATGAAACCCAACCAGGGGTCGCTAAATGGACAACAACTTTATAAAGTAACTCCGCCTCCTCCTAAAAATATTGTTGTCCACAAATATATGTCTACGATAGATACAAGGAGAATAGCCGAAAAAAGCTAAGGCCCTTGATCCATCTATCGCCAAACCACCCATGTAACACCCTTCTCGCAATAATCCTTAACGAAACAAGACTTAGCTGACGACGGTAAGTTTTTTTTTTGAACAATTCAAACCACTTGTAAATACTTTTACAAAAATTCCAGAATCAAATAACAGTCTTATAAACAAACATTAATCATCAAATTAAAACTTATACTAATCCATACATTCAAGACAAATAAACATATAAACAGAATACTATTCAAACTTTTACCTTAATAGTCTAAGTATATACATGCCAAAAGCTTAAACCAACTAACACAAAAATCTTCTCTTCCGATCTAGACCTTCAATGTACTGTGCTCCCGCAACACTCCAGAACCTACACACAGTAAACACTACGTGCTGAGCATTAAATATGCCCAGTGGTGACTACTAATTCAAGAATTTCCCAAGAATAAGCATAATTTCATAATTTATGCTCTTACTATTCTTATTTCATTAAGCATTTCATTTTATTTCAGTTATTACTAATCTTGTTATTAATTCGTATTCTGATAACTATTGGTCTTTGGTTTCTAAACTTTCAACTTTACTTTGCAGAACTTTCTTTAGGTGGATCAATATCGGATTTATTTTTACTTTTATCACTACCTTCGTTTTATCCTTTAACCACAACGATTTAACTATTATTTCATTTAGCAATATGTATTGGTACCCGTGTCATTACTAATACCAAAATAAATTACTTAAATTATTGGTTTACTGTTCAATTATTCAATCTGAACTCTAATTATACTTCTTGCTATTTATTCTTTTATTTTTGCTTTGACTTTTAACTAATAAATACATTATTAATTAAAGGCTTTTAAACTTTATTGCAAGGTGATATAATTATTTCGACACACTTTGCGGTCAAATTCTCTTTCCTTCATTTATATATATATACTACTTCCGTTCAAATATTTATTAAGACATATGTCTTTTACTTCTTTCTCATCGGTCAATTATGTATCTTTTTATTGTTTTACTTTTCAATTAACTGTTCTTTCAGAAAAACGTTACATAAGCATTAAGTTCACTTCATGTCAAAATCATCACTTTTTAACTTTAAGTAGGAAATTATATTGTTTTTCAAATTTGTCACTTCCTACAATAGTAATTGCTACGATAAATACCAATTAATCAAATTTATATTTTTTACCAAAAAAAACAAAATACATTTTCAATTCTTATAAAAATTTAACTAAACATTGATTTAATATTTTAATCTTTTAAAACATTTATTATTTTTTTCTTATTAATTATACTTTTCAGAAATTTTCACGGATTTATTCTACTTTTTTATTTTCTTTGAAACAAATTATTTTTCATGAATCATTTTTTTCATTGTAACTTTTTACACTTAATTTATTTAAGCAATACTAATTTATTCATTTCGATGCGCTCCAAGTGCAATATAACAGGATTCTAAAAAATGATACCCGTGACTGGACTCTAAGGTTCCAAACAGACTGAACAATGATCTCAAATATCATTTTTTCATAAAATAGATATCAGATACAGACAGAAGCCATGGAGATCGGTGATCCTACCATAGCAAAGCAAGTCGTCATGACTTGCACCGCGGTTCAGATGTCCCTATGGCTAGCCAATTATATCCAAACAAGAATAACAATACATGTTTATTACTAAGGACAAAATAATCAATCACAATTGCAATTACTTTTAAACATTTAAAAATTCTTAATTTCTTTCTTTTATTCTTTTATACATTTTATTATGATCAAATACACTCTTTTAGTGTTTTTGACTATTCAATAACTTTTTGTACTTTCTTTGACTTTATCTTTTCATATCATTTTTGTGAATTATCCTTCGATAATTCACACAGATACTTAGACTTTTCAGTAACTTCCGTCTTTTCTTTCACTTTGTCTTTTCAAGTCACTATTGTGAATTATTTTTTAATAATTCACTTAAACACTTGGACTTTTCAATCTTTTATACAAATTCTGACTTTCCTTTTATTTTTCTTGTATAATTCTTTACGAATCATTTTCAATACTTTTAGGCTTGACGTTTTTACAATTTTTCCTTTTTCAATCCAATTTTTCAATTATTCGATATGCCGACTTTTATTTCCTCGACAAATTAATTTTATAATCATTTATTCTCTTAATACTTTTTGTTTACTAATTTATTTTGATAAATTAGTCACATCTTTATTTTTCTACTTTTTATGTAATTAGGAACTCTATGAATATCAATTATTATCTTATACCCCGAACAAGCATAATTTGACTTTTTCTATCGGACTGTTCATTTCAAATACATAATTACGATTTTGCCATTATAATCATTTATTTTTATTTTTATTTTATAATTTCTTCCATTATTCATATTTTATTCTTTATTTTATCATGCTCGGGTAAAATTATATTTTGGTCCTTAAATCATGGAAATTCTATCTTTTGAAACCGTTAGGCCTATAAAATTACCATTTTACCCTTGTTAAGTATTTCTTACTTATTTTTAGGCTTTAATTACTTACTCTGGCAAAATTACCATTTTGTCCCAAAACTTTTATTTTCTTTCATTTAAGTTTTTTTTCTATTCAAAACTCATTTTATCTTTCCTTTATTTACGTAGTAATTTATTTCCATCATTTTCTTTTTATTTTCACGATTCAATAATTATTTCGAAAAATTTGTTGGTTGACTTTTTATTTCTTGTCATTGACATTAATTCACTTTCATATTAATTCATCATTTTTGTCATTTTTATACAATTATGCATTAAAAATTCAATTATTTCCATTATACATAGTCACATAAAAATTCCAATAAAATTTTAATAACTTTAATAAATTCTAATAAAATTTATTTATGCATTATTTATTGGTCATTGTCATTTTTCATCAAAATAATCATTTAATTCACAATAAATCATAATTTTCATTCAATACATACACTATACATAATCTTAAAAATTGCCTAATAAATTTCAAATATTCTCTAAAAATTAATAAACATCAATTATCAAGTCTATTTTTAATTTAAGCTAATATACATTAATTTCATGCATTTTTTTCTCATTATTTCTTCACCTAAGAAATTCGGCCAACAACATTTTTCCTCCTTAAAAATTTTTCTTTCTTTCATTAAAGCCTTCATTTGATTTCCTCTCATGCTTAATTTCATTTATCCTAACATAATTTCATTATTTAACAATTTTATATATTTTTTATCTTAGTTACATAATCAAGAAAATTCATATTAATAGGGAAACTAAAGGATTTTGTAGTCACTTACCCTTTTTCATGCTTTAACTTTCTTAGGCTTCCTTTTTCATGCCTTAACTCAAAGAAATTCCTCCATCATCATACAAAACCCATGGGAGCCGAATTCCTCCTTCACCAAAACACCAAGATTTCATTCTTTTTAGCTCAAAATAACACCAAATTCAATCTCTATGCATCCAAAACTATGAGAAAACACTAAAGAAATAATTTAAATCCATAAATTCCTTAACTTCCAACTTACCCCTCTTTCTTTCTCAACTTGATTCTTTGCCTTTCTTTGCTCAAATCACTTGATTGAGATCGTTAGGGTGATCTAGAGAACTGAAACTTCACTTTTTATGTTGGGGTTTAAGAGAGATTTGGGGTAGAAAAAGAAA
The DNA here is from genome assembly GCA_037975025.1 of Excoecaria agallocha. Taxonomy (NCBI): domain Eukaryota; kingdom Viridiplantae; phylum Streptophyta; class Magnoliopsida; order Malpighiales; family Euphorbiaceae; genus Excoecaria; species Excoecaria agallocha. Next base: position 8,979,598 of record CM075820.1, read on the forward strand.
AAATTATAGGGAGAAATGGAGAAGAGGTGGTTCGGCCACCTTAGGAGGAGAAGATAGAGCTAGCAAAATTTAAAGATTTCTACAGATTTTGCCTCTATTTATACCTCTCAAATGGGCCTAATTATGGGCTTAATTAATGGGCTTAACCCAAATATAAAATTAAGCCCATTTTAAGTCATTTTGGGCCCAAACCAAAATCTCTATATTCCTCACTTCAAATCACTTCAATTTTGATTCCATCATTCTTAAAACATCAAAAATAGATAGTACGCAAATTTTTGGATCAATCGGAGTCCATTATCGATCCTATTCAAACTTATCGGTCCAATTCGACAACTATCAGTGTCACCAAAAAATTCAATTCTTACTAGCAAAATATTCTACATAAAAATTCATGTAGGAACGCAAAATCTGGCAATATTTGGAGGTCGTTTACTATTTTTAATTATTTATGCAAAATCAAGTCATCTTTCCTATCAGGAAAATCGATTCGCTACCTTTTTCGTATTTTTAACTTTTGAAGGTCCATTTGACCTCAAATTCACTTCAAATTTCAACCATAAGCTCACCATGACTATTTCTTTCAAATGGTTCGATAAAATATTTTTGGCTTTCGGGTGTTCTTTCGGACTCGAAAAATACTATTCACTATTGGAAAGTACTATTCACGGTTGATCCGGTGTTGAGGCCATTACAACCCGAGAAAAGGAAAGGCGTATGAGCCACTAGCAAAAGAAGCGATGAAACCCCTTAAATAGGTTAGAAAATAAAAATACAAAATTCATGATAAATTAATAGTATTTTATTAGAATCAATTCCAGCCTAAGGTTGATGCTTCTTTAATTTCGATCGACGATCCATCCCGATCGACGTTCCAAAAGTGCCTTTTTAGGCCAATCAATTTCAGCCCAAGGCTGATATTTTTTCAGCACTCTCGCACCTCACTAATTATGGAAAGAGTGTGTTCTCCTACAAATCAACAAGCCATCTTAATTGCCTCACCCAACATCTAATGATAAAACGTTAAGAACAACGTCGGCTATAAAATTTCGCGGGAAAAATGGCCATGTGATTGCTGCTTCAATCTCCTATCGAACTGTCTAGAGGGGAATATGTGATAACACCCGAAAAATAAGACTAACAGCCCAATATCACTGAGAAAGGCCCAAGGGAAGAGCCCACCAGAGACTCCCTCATTTAGGAAGAAAATTCCTATAATCGAGGCTATCCGATCGGATTAGACGGCTTACTGACAGGGTCTGAAATACGCCACTGTTCAATCATCGTTGCCTACAGAAATAGGCCATGATTATCACAGAGTAGGGACACTGTTGCGAATACTACTTCAAGCCCTCCCAGACTATAAATAACAGGTTTCACTCTTATAAGGGTATTCCTTCTCACTCTCTCTCACTATTGACTTATCTATTCGCCTTTATCTTGATACCTGACTTAAGCATCGGAGTGTTGAAGCCTGGATCCACTGGGTTAAGCATTGTTGCAAGTTTTCCATCTGAAAGATCTGATTGGGACTGATCCCTTATTCCTTCAACCTGTCTCGTTTGAAATAAAGGCACCCCTTCTATGAAATTTCGTGATTTATCAGTTTCGTTTTTCAACTTGAAGCCAAACTAATATAGAACTTTTGCAATGTGCGGTGCAATAACTAAAACAAATTAATCATAGTAAATTAAAAATTAAACTTGATATTTTTTCTATGAAATTATATGTAAATTAATTTGAGTTTAATCACCATGCAACATGATTCATATTAAATAATAACATATAATAATTTAATAATAAGTACATTTAATAATGTCTCATGTAAAATTTGAGTATAATTATTAATATTTAATTGATTTAAATGATTATGAAGAGGCATAATTTACTTCCTTCAATAGATAACCTTTTCAAGTCTTAACCATGAAACATGGTTTGAGTTAAAGAACTTAATTAGTTTGATTAACCTATGGATTGCCTTGCATTATGTATCTTTTACCTTTGTATGTGTATGATTTGATTCTTGTATACAAATTATAATTCACCTAGCTTAAGTGTATCATGTTTGCATATAACTTATTGTTTTTTTTTGTTTAAGTTTTGGTGCTGAAGATTTTTTAGAATAATAAAATCTATTAGTTCTATTTTTTTTCTCAATATTTTAAAATAAACAAGTCATACAAATAGAAAAACAAATCTTATCATAACAAGGAAAAAAAACTAATTAAAAAAATTTAAAAACAAGTCTAACAAGAAATTAAAATGAGATTGCTAATCTAATTAGAAAAACCAACAGCCTTTTAACACTCCCCTCAAGTTGATGCATATATTAACACTTCTCCTTAAATTGGTGCATAAATATCATACATGCATAACTTGCGAACTAAGGTGTGATAATAGCAACTTATTAGGCAATCATGCACCTACCACTACCAATCATCTTCTCTATTTGAAGATTCTAACTTTACAAAGTTGTTAGTGGCAATGGAGAGGAAGGGCCAAGTTTGAATAGAAAATGCCTAAAATGTTCAGTAGAGGTTGTCTATTTGGATGTTTCTGTTATCTCAAGCAAATTTATTGGAATTGTTGTGGAGTTGTCTTGTTTTCTTCCATTGCCTTTAGCAAGACGATTATGTAATTTTCAACAATCTTTTCTATATGGCATAACTTTTCATAATGTACGTGAAATAGAACTTGGATTGATTTGAATCGAAGAACAAAAGAGTTCACCAATAACCCAAAGAGAGCTTGCTAGAGTTGAAAAAAAAAGGCAACCAAATTGGAGTAAAAAGCGATAAAGAACAGCAACCAAATGATCTATCATGCGCTACATGCACCGGCACTTGAATAGAAGCACAAAAGCTTCTTACAGTGCGTGTACCTATGTGCGATGGCCGTTGGCAACTAGTCTTTGGGGATAGGCTAAATAGGTCATAAGCTTTATTCTTTGAGGGGTAGGGACAATAAAAATGGGAGGAAAATTTGACCTCCACTTGAGACTTATTCAAAATGGCGGATTGAAAAATATATTTAAGAAGAAACTCAATGCGAAGAAAGAAAATTCTATCTTTAGGAAAAAAAAGCCATTGTATCTGATGTGATAAGAGGAAGAAAAACTCAGGGCTTGTTTACTTACAGAAAACTATTCCAGTTTTTCAGAAATTTTTTTTACATAAAATAAAAAATAGAGATCATATTTATTTTCTTCAATTTTCTAAAATAGAAAACAGAAAATAAAATTTTCAGTTTTCCAAAATAAAGAAGAAATTGAAAAACTAATAAGAAATATTTTTCAAATTTTCTAAATAATATTAATACACACACATATATATGTACATACATATATATACATATACATATACATATACATGCATATGTAAGTTTTTGTATGTGCATACATACATAAGCATATGCATGTGCATGTATATGTATATGTAGTACATGCATACATACGTACAAATGGATATGTATATATATGTATATACATACATACACATACATATGCATATGTATATATATGTGCATATATACACATACATATGCATATATAATATAAATACATACATGCATGCATGCATGTATTATCTATATACATACATATACATATAAATATGTATTTGTGCATATACATATACGTATATACATATGCACATACACACATATTCATATACATGTATCTATATGTGCATACATACATACATATGTATGTATGTACATACATATATATACATATAGATATGTATATATATGTATATACATACATACACATACATGTACATATGTATGTATTCATCAATACATGTGTATGTATGTGCATATATTCGCATACATATGCATATACATATACATATGTATATATGCGCGCGCGCGCACACACACACATATATACATACACACATACATACATAAATGTATGTATGTATACATATACATGTAATATGTGTATGTATGTATATATATGTGTGTGTGTCTATATATATACATACGTGTGTGTGTGTGTATATATATATACAAAAAATAAATAAACACTCTAGTTTTTCATTTGTTGATAAATAAATGCGTTTTTTAAATTTTTTATGAAAAATGAATACTCTAATTTTCTAAAAAAATAGAAAATAGAAAACAGGAAATTATTTTCTATAAGTAAACGCACCCTCAATCTCTTACACTTTTCTAAAACATGTATTTTACCCAGTACCGAAAGGGAGAAAACTCAACCTTTTTAGAAGAAAAAAACTCAAAACTAGAAAGAATACTGTTCTGATATCAAAAAATAGTACTAATTAAGTTTAATATATAAAATTCCTCTAAATTTATAAAAAATTTCAAATTTCATATTTTAACTTTGACTATATTTAATTCACCACCCGAAATTATATTAAATAACTATAGCTTAATTACAATATGCTGTTATTTTACTTTCATAAAAACCATATTAATTTTTTATTAAATCTGCATATGCCAGCAGCGAATTAAAAGTTGTGAAATTATTTTTCTTATATCTTTTTACAATAAAACTAGCATTATAATTCTTATTTCTACTTGTTTTATAACACTTATATATAGATTAATATTTTTAATTATGAAGTCTTTTGTTTTACTGTCCAAAATGAACATACCATGATTGAAAGGTGGTCAGTCCTAAATACTATTATAATTTCAGTTGGTGAATTAAATATAGTCAAAATTTAAACATGAATTTTAAAATTTTTTTAACAAATTCAGAGATAATTTTATATATTAAACCAAATAATTAATATATATTTTTAAACAATTGGCTATATATACATATGAGTAAAAGCCACGTTGAAGGAAACGTTAAGCAAAATAATACTTTCACCCATAAAAAATTGTGAATTGTTTTATTAATTGCCCGTGCTCTGTGCCACCATTACAAACTAACGAGGCTACACCCATTCTCTTCTTTTCTCGAACTTTCCTTTGCCTAAACCCCAAATTACTACGCTCTCTCACTCTTTCTGCACTTCCATTTTGCTTCTCTCACTACTTCTCCTTTTATTCTAAATTGAACAAAAAATGTTTAAGAAGGCAGCAGAAGCGAAGTCGCATCAAAGACTATCTGGTGCTGACAGGAAGAAGCTTAAACGAACAATCAGAGACAAGTTTCCTCGCGCTTCTGATGGCGATATCGATTTTTTTACTCCCTCCAAAGTGGGTTTCTTGAAAACATTTTCTTTGAAGTTTTTGCTTTCTGAGTTTTTTATATTTTGTATTCTTAATTGATTCAGTCATTCGTTCATATTATTTCATGCTTATTTTATTTTCATTTACCCTTTTGATTGTAATTTATTCAGTGTTTTTGTAGTTTGATTGCATATTTGGTGCTTAGTTCTTGGTTTGGTTCCTTGAAATTGGTGATGAATGTGGTGGATTTCTAGTCTCACGTGGAATAACATACCCTTGCATTGCAATTGTTAGAATGGTGATAACAGTTTGTATGTTTTCATGTAGGCAAATGTATTGTGGCTCTAAGACGCTAGAAGATTTTTACTGTCAAATTGTTATCATGAATTCTTTTACTAGTTTATAATTTATAGGGGCATTGGGCCTTTGACATTTGGAGGAACTTTTTGGTTCTTGCATATGAACTGATGCTTTGCATTACTTATGGTGTTTGTGTTTTAGGCTGAGATAACTGTCGGAAAGTTTCAAAATCGCGTTCATGTATTTTCTGTGGAAGAGGGCTTTCCTATGTTTTTTGATGTTGATGGGCGAGGAACAGAAATCTATCCTACAGGTTGGTGAGAACTCTTTCATACGTTCTTCTCGTGCTTTTTTTCCTCTCCCTGATTTTAATTATATGAAACTTAGAGTAGTTTTTCGAAGTTATACTTGTTTCATTCTCATATCATGCTTGCTTAGTAGCCGGGCATGATATCAAACTCTAGTTCAGTGTTTCATTTTGGGTCTCCATTTTAGTTGGTTTCCAAGTGAGGGATCATTAGAAGCGATGAAAAGCTGTTGACAACGACCTTCAGGCCTAGAGTTTGGTGGGTTTATGTAATTTGCTTGAACAAGGTGAATGGCTTCTCAATCAATTAACGAGTCCAATGCATTAATTGAAAAATTGATATGTTGCATGACCTCTCCCTTTACCTAATACAATTAAATTTTACTCCAACTCTAGTTGGAATGGAGCTGGGTAAAAGAATTTCATCCGTTTCTGTCATCAGAAAATTACAAGGTAAGAGATATAACTTATTTGTGAAAAAAAAGTTTGAATTACTTTGAATGCACAAAACTTCATAATCTAATTTGCATATGCTTGTAAATACTAATTTGTTTACCATTTGCATGTGCTTGTAAATACTCTTTGGTCGTTATCAAAATTTCTTTCATCATTGTAGTATCCTAGTTCTGTAATTGGTTTGGATGAACAGGAAAATACTATTTCCTCAACTTAATACTTCCTTTGTGCTTGCAAACATTATCATGATGTGATATTTTAAGGTCTTTGCATCATTATGATGTACTGTTGCTTTGTTTTTGTTGGCAAGTTTAGCTTTAGACCATCCTGAATTGGATCTTGGGCTGCTTAAGACCTGGAATTAGAAGATTGAGATACCATAGTGCTCTCCTGCTGTATATAACCTTGGATATAGGCTTGAAGGCATGTGCTTTCTTTTTGAAGGAAATACTCAGATAACTTACAGAAAATGCATGCTTATGAGACAAATGAAAGTCAAGTATACTTGTATACTCATTGATTTGATATCTTGATGCTTGATAGCTTTTTAGCTATATACTGTTTTGCTATATTGGTCATGTTTAATTTGATTTCATTGCTGTCTTAGTAGCTTATTTAGCTGGCATATATTCAGTGTTCTCCTTAGTTCTATCACAACTTAACTGATTGGAATTTGTACTAGAACCTTGTAATGTAAACTTTTTATTCAGTGCTTCTATATTATGGACATGGTAAATTTTGAATTCTATGTATGTATAATTTTTTGTATTAATCTAAAGCTTTGGAGAGGACTTTTGAGAAGCAGTATCTAATTTTGGTTTATTAAAGAGAGTTCTGTTGTCATACATTTTACTTGGCATTTTTAAAGGGAAAGGAATTTCCTTTTGAGTTTACTCTGTATGATTTGTGGTACAAAATTTTATTAGAATTTTTGAAAAGCCGATCCTACAATGTGAATGGTATCATACTGGTGGATTGAATTGTTGGTACTAGTACTGGCTGGCCATCATGGTGGCTGTTAGCTGGGAAGGTTGACACTATAGCAAAGGCATTAACATCTTGAAGTTCTTGAACCCTAAGATTGCTGCTTTTGTTGGTTGTGACAAAATGTAGAGTGCTGAAACATTCATTTTTGTATGCGCACGTTATGGTTCTCAATTAGGATAGGTTTGGGGAATATTTTATTGATAGTAGGATTCCTATATTGGTGGTTTATTTCTATGCTTTCCTAAAGTCTTTCTATTTCAGTATTTTCTAATTAGAAGGAATTTATAGGGTGTGTTTACTTACAGAAAATAATTTTCTGTTTTTTATTTTATATTTTCTTAGAAAATTGGAGTATTTATTTTCTATAAAAAATTTAAAAAATGCGTTCACCTGTCAACAAATGGAATATTATTTTACTGGAAACAGAAAATGGAAAAATGAGAAAACATGTTCACTTATTAAAAATGAAAAATGTTTTTTAAATTAAAAAATTAAATTATATATTATTAAAAAATATGTATACTCTAATTTTTAAAATTGAAATAATATGTATATATGATTAAATTATAAATTTATTAAGCTGATTCAATTAAATTTAATATTTATAAATTAATGAACATTGAATTAAAAAAATATGATAGTAACATAAAAAAATGCAATTAATTTTTAATTTCTATTATTATTATTATAATCGTTCCACAATCGATCAGCAATTGTCTCTTTAACTATTCCTATTTGCATTTGTTGGGATAAATCAATATTAATATCCTCCTGTCAGTGACTTCTTCAGGCATTATTAAATCTTCTCTATCATATAATGTAAACATTTATGTTGCATGAGGCTGTGCAAGGATACACATATAACTCATTCTAACAGCCATGTGATATAATAATGGAAAAGGAAACAAAGAAATAAAATTATTAGGATTATAGACTTACATGAACGAATGAAAGAGTATAATACAGCTATGTGGTCAACATTAAAAAATTAGAGACAAGAAGAATGGAAAATATTGTTTAAGATAATATAGCCATGGGTGAAAGCTGAAAATAGCTTCGGACAAAAGAGATTGCATGATCATGATTAAGTAGTAGAAAAAGCAGTAGAAAAAGCATAGTAGAAATAGAAATAGCTTTGGACAACAAAAATTGGCATAATTTTTGAAGGCAATATTAACAGGAACAAGTAGTAGAAAAAGCAATGGCATAATTTGAAGAGCTCCATCTTTTTCACTCAAGCTTCTCTTTAGACTATCCTACTACAATTGCCATATATAATTCTACTCTAGCAACAAGCAAATCAATTAAAAAATTAACTAATTAATTACTCTCTGCAGCAAAGTTTACCTATAAAATTGCAGTAGACAAGATAAAAGGTGCTTAAAAGGCAAAGGGAGTATAGTAATTGCAACAGATCCTTCAAAATCTGTAAAAGCAAATATGATAATTATAATTGTGAATTAATTCTAACTAATTTTGAATATCTCAACATATCTAAACCTCAATTGCTTTGCCTAACTCTTCTGCCTGAGATACTGAACTTATTCTAATAACAGGTACATTAGTCTTTGTTCTAGTCTAGATCACTATATCATCTATGATGACAAATTAACAATATTCAAGTAATCAGTAAAGGCCAAAGCAAAATCGATCCCATAGACTTGAAAAATTATTAAGGTATAAACATTAACTAAATCTCAATAACTACTAACAGCATAAGATCAAGATTTTTCTTATTGATTCTACCATAACTAAAGAATGCATTGCTCCCTCTGAGGCATAGCAAAAGAAAAACCAAAGCCACACATTTACATGGTACAGAAATCAAATTTGTGCAGAATCTTATATGGTTACAGTTAAGGGACAAGTCCATTAAATGGTTCTAGAGAACTAAGAATCACCACATTCTAGCTAGCAGATATAGCCAACTAATTCACAGTTGAATCAGAAGTAAATGACCATATATACTAGCCATTAATCCATCATTCTCTCATTCCAAGCTCCTGCAATGACAAACCTGTTGTAGACATCAGTTTCATCTTAAGCTATCCATTAAACTGCAATATGAGAAAAACAAAAATAATTGTCAGAATCAAACAGAACAAAAAAACAGAATAATATACATATATGCACGAACCTCATTTAAAAAGTATTAGACATAGAATTTATGCCTAAAGGCTACTTGTTTCTATGTTTGTATACGCGGACCACATCATACAATAGGTTCAATAGATATACTCTTAAGATTGTGTTTCAAATTGAAGAAGCAAATCTATCTGCCTACTAAACTGAAATGAGACGAGAAAGAAATAAAGCAAGCCATGAAATCATTTAAATGTCGATCCATATCCGGTCGAGTTTCCAAAAAGAAACAACTGATTGTCCAACAAAATGAATACAATGAAAAGAAACAAGAATCTGGACACCACAAAGAATTTACAAGTCTAAAAAAAGGGCCTTTAACTGTTGATTACCACAGTAATGATTCATAAGGAGAATGTACACAGACAATTGGCAATGAACAATGTGCTCAAGTTCAAAGATTATAATGTCAATGAGGTTGCTTAACATGATTTTCAGCAAGAAAATGGAGATTTATAATTTTAATGTAGCTTATTATCAGTCAAGCTTTACTGCAAACAAGGAAAAATTAGCCATGCGTGAAAGACATGCCTATCACTTCTAAACAATTGAGGAAAATCAATTCTAACCATTAAATAAATATGATGATGCCCCAAAACATTAAAAAATGAGAAATCATTGTATGAAATCTCCAATAAATTGTGAGACACAGTAACATCCATAAAAATTTTATAGTTTTTAAAATTCATCAGCCTAGGGAAATTATCAGAAGCCACTTTTTCTTTTTAGTTAGAGTGTCGGTTTCAGTTTGGGCTCTACTTGCAACTCTCTAATACCAGTTTCAATCTAGACGTTAATTGCAACTTTCTATTATATAATATCTATACCAAAGCACCAAGTTGAATATAAATAAATATATGAACAAATTTTCCAGTTTCCAGTAGTGAATTGTATATTACACAACAAGAAGACTTCCCATCTCACACTAAGATTGATTAAGAAATCATAATTTGGCATGGAAATAAAGAGAGATAGAAAATAAAACCTAGCTGGGGAAGAAGATCAAAGCTACCCAAATCCAAGAATCTAAACCAATTCGTTCCAAGAATCAAACCTAGCTTTTGGAGTAATTTTGTAAGGAAGCAAACAGAACACAAATCATTAACAGAGCCATCGATTATAACCTCAACACTGCTACCCAGTTGAATAGTTACTAACAGTAAGATTAAATCGAGAAGAAGATAGAAGGGCAAACAAACCTGAATATCTTTTATGTGAATAGCCCTTCTCGTTCATTCGAAATTGACTCCAAAAGCTCAAAAAGTGAGTATAAATAGAAGAAATCACCAATCGAATCAAGTTTCATCGTTTCAAAATTTCTGTTTCGATTGTAGCAATCCAACTGTTGAGACAAATCAGGAGAAATCAAAATTAGATTTTGTTGTGAGAAGAAAACAGGTGAAGAAGAAAAAAAGATGAAGCACGAGCTGGGATTCGAAGAGAGCATGAGATGGGATACGAAGAGCGTCGTTTCCGCAAAATAAGACGTGTTTTCCATGGAAAACGAAAACTTTGGAGAACATAAAAAAATAATTCTCCAAATCCTTTTATATTTTAGAAAAATAGAAAAATTGTTTCTGTTTTCAATTTGGAAAAATTACATTAAGTGAACAACATTTTCTATTTCCTATTTTCTACAGAAAAATTTTCTAGAAAACAGGAACTGTTTTCTACAAGTAAACAGGGCTATAGTTTCTTAGTTTGAAAATAACTCCTATTTTTAGTAGATATTTTTAAGCTTGTAACCTCTATTTAAGGAGTCAAAACTTACTAAATAAAACAAGTCAGAAACCTCCAGTACAAAAATACAGGCGATAGGCAACACTTTTTAATGAGTTCCAAGGTCCTTGCTCCCTTTAACGAGGTCGAAAGTACAAGCTTCCTTTGATGAGCTTGATCAATTACCTAGTGTTCCGATCCATGATTTGGGACCATAACAGCAGAATTTGGTTTTCTAACGTAGGAAAGAACTTGGGAATTTTTCATAAATCAAATATTTCTTTGGCATTTACAATCCAGAACAATTCAATCATTTGAAATGGAAGCTAATTTTTTTTAAGTACTTGTAGGACTGTTCAACTTAGCTTTTACAGTATAGAAAAAAGTGTAATTAAATCCTCAAATTTTATTTCACCTGCGATTAATAAATTGCAAATTTTTTTTTTATCTGTTGCTGCTGGCAAAATGATATATTTAACAATATATCAGATTTGTGCAAAAATGTTGTTGTCCTTTGAACTTTGAACTGTAAAATGAATATAATGTAAAGCAATTGAGTGCACTTTTTATATGTATTGATCAAGTTTAACTTTTGCTGCTTGTTCAAAACTCAGTGTGCCTCTATTTCAAATTTTATTTCATTTTTTCTTTTCTTGCTGCATGTTAATTTCTTTTGTTACATTGTGCAGTTTTTGCTCTTTGGAAAGTCCCTGAACTATTGCCTTCTTTTATGCTGAAGGGTGGTGAGGTATCTCGATTTGTCATTGGAGGTGCGGACTTGATGTTTCCTGGTATAAGTGTACCTGCTGAAGGTCTAGGTTCTTTTTCAGCTGGGGAGCCATGGGCAGTAAAAGTTCCTGGCAATCCAGCACCTATTGCAGTAAGCTTCATAAACCCTCCTTTCTTCAACTTATTTGTTGGTTATGCATTTCATTGTTGCAATTTTTGATTTGATGTTTCATTTAGTTGGCATGTTGGTGATGGCTGTCTTATGCAGGTTGGGTCTACCACTATGAGCAGTGATGAAGCAATAAAAGCTGGTCTGCGTGGAAAGGCCTTAAGGATAACTCACTATTACCGGGACTTGCTATGGTATGTGTAACTTAAAACTGATTGATAGTGTTCAAACTAGATCTATTGTTGATATGCCCTCAAAATCATCTGCAGGGAATCGTTTGAGGGCCATTATGTGCCAAATGCAGGTTTCTTTGAAGATGTTGTCTTTGAGGATCCTGCTTTGTCATCATCTGTTCAAGTTCCTGATTCAAGTGAGGCTGCCAATGTTATTTCAAATGACCAGCACGATGAGGATGAGAACAATGAAATTGGGGAATCTTCTGATGTAAAGGATGTCATATCAGGCCCACAACCTTCTTCATTTGCCGGGCTTGATTCTCAAAAGGATACAGTCGATCAAGTCACTGTTGATGTGGGTGATATGAAAGTATCAGACAAAGTTACAGGAGATGGATCAACTGTTGAGGGGCAGCATAAGTTGTCAGCTGAGGAGGTGGATGCCTATTTGGATAAATGCTTGTTGCAAGCCCTGCATTCAACTGTTAAGGATAAAGATCTTCCAATGCCTGGCAGCACTTTGTGGTAAGTTGCTTTTAAGGAAGTTTGCCCACATCTCATCTCATAGTCTCATGCACATAGATCGTTCATCTGCATTTTCACATGTTGAATGTTACATTGTAAAATAATTGTCTTTATGTGGTTGGACTGACATGTTTTTGTGGTGCCATCTGTATCTGTGAAATTTACCATTTTGTGGTTAACATTTTTGTGTAAGGTGAAGTCTGATTCCATAATTCTAAAAATGGGTTATCTTTCTCACTCTATGAAATTTACAAATTCCATTCTGTGAGAAATTAAGTTGAGATGAAAAGTGATGATTGCCATCATTTGGAATTCTAAGAATCATCCAGAGTCTAATCACTTTCTCTTGGTAAATCTTACAGTCAGTTTGGTGCTAGAGAAATGCAAGTCTCTTAGTAAAGGAAATGAATAGAATAGAAGGGAAATAAATTTGCATTTCCTTTACAATGTTTGGTTAGCTTAGTTAAATCTCAAGGGGAATTAAGTTTCTTTTATGTGATAATAAGAAAAAAAAGTTTATAAAATATAATTCTACAATTATATCCCTATTATAATACATTACAATGATTTTTTAAAACAAATTACAAGCTTCAAAGTTTCATAAAAGTTAGCAACCACAGACCTGCATATAGACGCTGCAGATTTCAGTAAAAGATTAAAAGAAAAAAAGAAAAAGAAAGAAGAAGAGGCGTTCTATGGAACTAGGATAGGAAGAGGCTTTAGTAAGGGTATAATGGTAGTTCTATTAAAAATCTGTCCTTCAATTTACATTTCCCCTCCAGTGGGAACTTATTTGGGGTTTTACAGCCATCTGGAAATTCTTTTTCCTTTTTATTCTCTTCAATTCCTGCACAATTTTTTTTTTTATTGAGACAAGAGATATAGGCAATATTTCTGTGCTTTTTTATTCCACCCAATTCTTTTCAAACAAGCATAGTTTTAAGAGAAATTCTATTGATCAACCTTATAAATCCAGGCTTATTGTTATTCTGCGGCCCTAGGGTTGACCCAGGTGGATTATCAGTCAATATGTGCATGGGAACATGCTGATGATACTGTGTTAAGCATAATAAATCTTCATACAAATCTGGTGGGTTGTGTGTGTGTGTGTGTGTGTGTAGACTATCCTAAATCTTTTGCTCCTTACTCTGAAAATAGTTTGGTTTGCTTTCTAGAATGAATATGCCCTGGCTATAGCTTTGCCATGCAGCTAGTAGAACTTAAAGTCGAAATTTGAAAATTACACTCACTTTTTAAATGAGAGATGTAATCAGAGGTGCTAAGTTGATGCTAGTGGTCATTGAATGATGTAACTTACTATGACAATGCAATTTCAGGAGCCAGAAGTGAATGAAGATAATTTTTAACTTAGCTTTACTTACACGACTGCTAAAGCATGCCTGTACATAAGCAGACGCAATTAATTAGTTGTTATATTCTACTAGCTGAAGATTTCACTGCATGCACCTCATGTTTTTGATTTCAGACTTGGACAGCTTTTGCATTATGTCATTAATTTTTGTAATTTGTTCTGATTTCACTAGAAATAAAATTCAGCTACTTGTTTGTGATGTCACAGGTCAAACCATGTTCTACCCTGTAGGCCTTCAGGTATCATGCTAGATATCAAGAAATCATCCCATAAGAAACTATCAAAGTGGCTTCAAGCTAAATCATCTGCAGGATTGGTGTGTTTTCATGATCTCTTTCTTTTTTCCTCCCCTTACAATATTAGATACAAGCTCTTCATAGTTTAGAAGCAGAGAGCATGCAGAAGGATCTATAGTTATAGAGAATGGATTTTTTTTTTTAACATTTTAATTAGCTTTCGGTTAACATATCTCTTTCCTTGATAACATTTTGTCAATATGTCGAAACTTTGCAATTGACATAAGTTGTTACAATAAATGCTAAAGTTGTCAGGTCTTTCATTTTGGATTGGATAAAAATTCAAGTGTAAGTGTACACACACACACACACACACAGATGGAGTTTTGTGTGGGCCTATAAATGCTGCTGAGACAAGCATTTTGGCAATTGTAAGATTGTCCTTCTGTAGACAAACCTCCATGACCTTGGGTGACAGTTTGCTTGGTATGAGATTGCAGGAGTAATGGAAGTACTTCTTTTCCCCTCTTTAAAGACAGTGGATATGCCAATTTTAATTAAGTTTGGGTCCTCATTAGGGAAGACAAATGAAACAAATAAATGTTTCACTTGCATGGCCTTAGAGTCTGTTATGATTTGTACAGCTGTTAGATTAATTATAGGGATTGATTGTTAGCTTAATTATAGGAAAATTATTAGGGATTTGTTTCCTAATTCAACTCTTGTAAACAATATAAATACCTGTATATTTTCAATGGAAGATACAAGAATTATTTCTCACTTTCACATGGTATCAGAGCCTAATCGAGTTTCTGGGTCTTTTTTCTGAGGGTTGCGATTCCCTCTTGTCGGTTTCGGGTTTCTTTCTCCTTTGGGTTTTCGGTTTTGAGATCTGATTCTTAGGATCATTTTTCGGTGACCATTTTTTCTCACAGCCACCACAGGAAGGAGCGCCTCTGTCAGTCCGGCCATTTCACCTTTTTCTGGCGACCATCGGAGCTGCGCGTGAACCTCACGCGCCGATCGAAGTTTGACGCCTTCCTCACACGCCGGCGAGTGACGGCGCGTGGATTGTCTGACGGCCCTCCGGTTCCAGATCCAGCATCTCCTGAGTGTGTCCGACCAGTTCGTAGGGTCGGTTTTCTCGTCTGGTCTCTTCTAAAGGGCGCTCTCTCTTAGATCTGTTCCTCCCTCTTGGGTTCTGTTTTTCAAGTCTTTTGTTGCTGCTGTTTCTTGGTGAGATATACTGATCTCTTTACTGCATTGGTTCTATTGTTTAAAGTTATTTGTGACAGGGTTTTAATGGCTGAGAATAGTGATAAGAAGACTGTTACTGAAATTATGTTTGGTTCGTCTAAAATTACGGATAGAAAACTGACTGGAAGTAACAATTATGCACAATGGAAAAGAACAATCCGTAGATTTGTGACAAGTGTAGACTTGAAGGACCATTTAACTAGTAATCTACCGTTTAAAGATGATGCTGTTAGTCAGAAGAAATGGTTAATGGAAGATTATAAGTTGTTTAATCAAATTCAGAATACTTTAGATCCTGCTGTTGATGATGTTGTGAATCATTGTGATAGTGTAAAAGAATTATGGGAATATCTAGAATTTTTGTATGCCTGCAAACAAGATATGTCCCGTGTCCATGATTTGTTGCTAAAGATTTATTGAGTGGAGCAAAAAGGTCGCTCCCTGTTCCAGTATTATACTGAAGTGAAACAAGCCTTTGAAGAAAAGCGGGCTATGTTTCCTATTGTTGCTGATGTTAAACAGATGCAAGAACAAGAGGAGCAGATTGTGGTGCAGTATTTCTTGGCAGGATTGGGTTCTGAATATGATGTGGCACGCACACAATTGTTAATTGGTGAGTCACTTCCTTCTTTTACTGTTATGCTCGTTTGTTTCGAGTTTGTAAAGACGGTGATTTGCCTTCCGGTATGATACCCAATGATACGGTGGCATTAGTTGGTAATGCTTCGAATAGTAATCGCGGAGGTAAAGGTGGAAATGGTAGTTCTGTTGTTGGGAGTAGTAGCAATTCTCGTACATGTCATTATTGTGGAGTTGAGGGGCACATTAAAAAGAATTGTTGGAAATTACATGGGAAATCCTCCAAGAACTCAAGTCAGATGAATAATAAGAGGTTTGCAAATGTAGCTACTCAGGATGGCATCCTACCGCTTCCACAATCATCCTCACCATCTGTCACCATTTCAGCGGATGAGTATGCTCTTTTAACTGCCACTTTTGATTCACAGCAGTTATCTTCTGGGACTTCAGCTCTGGCTAATACAGGTAATCCTGCTGCATGTCTCTCCACCTCATCTCGTAGTTGAGTTATTGACTCAGGTGCTACTGATCATATGACTGGCAACACAGGTATTCTCTCTTCTTTTCAATCTACTGCTAATTTACCTTGTGTTACGTTAGCCAATGGATCTACTGCTTCTGTAATTGGGCGTGGGACAACAAACCCAACAAATTCTCTTCCATTGTCATATGTTTTATGTTTATCATCTTTTCCTTTTAACTTGTTATCTGTTAGCCAAATTACCCAAAATCTTAATTGTTGTGTTATTTTCTATCCCAATTATTGTTTTTTTCAGTATCTTGGGACGAAGCAGATTCTTGGTAGAGGGTGTCTGGTGAATGGCTTGTATGCTCTTGAATCAACTTCTCAACCAGTGCCTCGATCCATTGCTTGCACAAGTTCATCTTCTCTTTTGCAACTTCATTGTAGTTTTGGTCATCCTCATCTTTCAACTTTACAAAAGCTGTGTCCTAGTCTTAAAAGGAAATCTAGTTTAGAGTGTGAAGCTTGTCAATTTGCTAAACACCATAGAGTATCTTATTCTCCTAGATTAAATAAACGTGTTGAGTTTTCTTTTTACTTAGTTCATACTGATGTATGGGGTCCATGTCCTGTTACATTCAAACTTGATTTTCGTTATTTTGTGACATTTATTGATGATTATTCTCGGGTTACTTGGCTTTATCCTATGAAATCTCGATCAGAGTTGTTTACTATATTTTGTGTTTTTCATGCTGAAATTAAGACTCAATTCAACAAATCTATCTGTATTTTGAGAAGTGATAATGCTAAAGAATATGTTTCTCATTCTTTTAAATCTTATCTTTCTGAGCATGGTATTATTCATCAGTCTTCTTGTATTGTTACCCCTCAGCAAAATGGTGTAGTTGAGCGGAAGAACCGTCACTTATTAGAAGTTGCTCGGGCACTAATGTTTCATATGCAGGTTCCTAAAATATTTTGGGTAGATGCTGTTTCTACTGCCTGTTTTCTAATCAACAGAATGCCCTCTTCTGTTCTTGACGGTCAGATTTCATATTCTCTTCTTTTTCCCTCATCTACTCTTTTTCATCTTTCTCCTCGGATTTTTGGATGTACTTGCTTTGTTCAAGACATGCGACCTCAGCTTTCAAAACTTGATCCTAAATCTCCTAAGTGTGTCTTCTTGGGATACTCGTGTGAACAAAAGGGGTATCGTTGTTACTCACCTTCTTTGGGTCGTTATTTAGTATCTGCTGATATTACATTTTTTGAACATACACCTTTCTTTGGTTTCTCTGTCTTCTTCTTCGCCCTCTAGTGATTCAGGGGATGATTTTCTTGTTTATACTGTTAGTGAACAGGTAGTATTTCCTCCTTCTCAACCTATTATTCATCAAGTTTATTCTCGACTTGTGCATCATTCTATCGAGACACCTCCTGCTCCTGCTTCTGCTTCTGCTTCTTCTTCAGATCCTCCACCACCACCAGATCCTAGCCTTGACCTTCCTATTGCTCTTCGCAAAGGTAAACGTACATGTACTTATCCTGTTTTTTTTTTGTGTCTTATCATGCTTTATCACCTTCCTCCAAGTCTTTTGTAGCCTCCTTAGACTCTATTGCTGTTCCAACGTCCCTTACTGAAGCATTAGCTCATGATGGTTGGCGAGCTGCAATGAAAGAAGAGATGATGGCCTTAGAGCATAATCATACTTGGGATCTTCTACCTTTGCCCTCTCAGAAAAAGGCTATTGGTTGTAAGTGGGTGTTTACTGTTAAGATGAATCCTGATGGTTCTGTTGCTAGATTGAAAGCTCGATTGGTTGCTAAAGGATATGCACAAACATATGGAGTGAATTATTCGGAGACCTTTTCTCCAGTTGCAAAACTTTCATCTGTTCGATTGTTTATTTCCTTAGCTGCTAATTACAGTTGGCCACTTCATCAACTTGATGTGAAGAATGCATTCTTGCATGGGGATATGAGTGAAGAAGTTTACATGGAGCAACCACCTGATTTTGTTGCTCAGGGGGAGTCAGGGAAGGTGTGCAAATTAAGAAAGTCTTTGTACGGGTTAAAACAGTCTTCTCGTGCCTGGTTTGGGAGATTTAGTACAGTTGTGATTGAGTTTGGCCTACGGAGAAGTGCATATGATCACTCAGTGTTCTTTACATCTACTTCTGGGTGCATTTTGTTGGTTGTATATGTGGATGATATAGTGATAATTGGAAGTGATGAAGCTGGAATTATGAGGTTGAAAGCATTCCTTGGGACTCACTTTCAAACCAAGGATTTAGGATCATTGAAATATTTCTTAGGGATTGAAGTTTCTCGCAGTTAGAAAGGGATCTATCTATCTCAAAGAAAATATTGTCTGGATTTATTAGATGGTGCTGGTTTTACTGAGGCAAAAGCATGTGATGCGCCTATGATACCAAATGTAAAGCTGAAAGCTGAAGATGGAGACTTGTTTGGGAATCCTGAAAAATATAGGAAGGTTATGGGAAAATTGAACTACCTTACTATCACTCGTCCTGACATTGCTTTTCCAGTAAGCGTTGTTAGTCAGTTCATGTCATCTCCTAGAACCTCACACTGGGATGCTGTTGTACATATTTTGAGATATTTAAAAGGTGCACCAGGACGTGGCATTTTATATCGAAATCATGGTCACCATACTATAGAAGGTTTCACGGATGCAGACTATGCAGGAGATCTTTCAGATAGGCGTTCTACCACCGGTTATTGTGTCTTTGTTGGGGGTAATCTTGTTTCTTGGAAGAGTAAGAAACAGAATGTGGTGTCCCGATCGAGTGCAGAATCTGAATATAGAGCTATGGCACAGACTACCTATGAACTTATATGGCTACGTCATTTGCTTGGAGAAATTGGGTTTGTTCAGTCTAAACCAATGAACTTATGGTGTGACAATCAAACAGCTATCTATATTGCAAATAATCCTGTGTTTCATGAGAGAACCAAATATATAGAAGTTGACTGTCATTTTACTCGAAAGAAATTAGAAGATAGATCAATCTCAACTTCACATGTTAGAACAGGAAGTCAATTAGCTGATGTATTCACTAAAGCGTTACCTGGGAATCGGATCAACTACATTTGTAACAAGCTGGGCATGATCAATATCTATGCTCCAGCTTGAGGGGGAGTGTTATGATTTGTACAGCTGTTAGCTTAATTATAGGGATTGATTGTTAGCTTAATTATAGGAAAATTATTAGGGATTTGTTTCCTAATTCAACTCTTGTAAACAATATAAATACCTGTATATTTTCAATGGAAGATACAAGAATTATTTCTCACTTTCACAGAGTCAAAATATAATTTTAGAATTTCTAGAAAATCGATGGGAACAGATAGGCATGTGCTGTGAGGTTCTGGTGTGTGATGTAAATCTCTACACGTTTGTAGAAAATTAGAGGAAAAGCGACCTTTGGTAGTATGGAGTCAAATGCTAGAAAATTCATTTATAATACATAAAGATAATACTATGAAGAAACTCGATACAATAGTTGCAATTATTCTTTTAATTGGATCATTGGCAAAAATGAAATTTTGTAACGCAGTAGGACATCCTATTAGTAAACCGACCTAGGCAGATTAATTGGATTCTGATATGATCGACCTATTTGTGCGTATATACAGAAATCTTTCTCATTATTATAGTGAATCCTCAAAAAAAAAAAAAAGAGAGTTTGTATTGAATAAAATATATATTTCGACTTTCTTGTGTTCAACTTTAAAGTCTAATGAACCTAAAAATTACAGAAAGAATATAGAGTTTGAATGATTGGGTTCAAATTGAAAGCTGTGGAATTCCTCTTTTTCCTTCCAATCTACAATAAACAAACGATAGAGTTATTCTGCATGCACATTAGGAGTTGTGATGATCAGGCCTGCAAAAGAAGCGAAGGGCGTTTGGACATTTGACTGCATGTCTCTCTACTTCTATTTAATTTGTTAAAAGTTTTTATGATGGCAGAATTGAGTGTCTTTTAAGAATCCTTCTAGTGGCTTTGTCCTCATGTTCAGTTTTAATTTTTTTCCTATTGATGAACCATGTATGTCTCGCTAAAACTTTATTATAAAAGGAAAAACCTTTCATGTTCAGTTTTTATTTTTTTCCTATTGATGAACCATGTATGTCTTGCCAAAACTTTATTATAAAAGGAAAAACCTTTAGAGAGTTGCAGCAAGTGTGAGGCTTTTGTTCTTATCGTTTGTCACATTTTTTTTTTCTTTCCATATTATAAACTTTTCATTGTCCTTTTAAATCAGTAGAATTTGAGAAGGAATTGGGTTGCAGAGGTGTAAGCTACACACAAGTGAAATTTTTTCATTTTCTCGTAATGATTCTTGTATTATCAAGTTATTTTAGTCAAGTTGCACCTGCAGGGAATTATTTAACTTTGGGCATGCTCTTAAATTATAATGGTTTCTTCATGTGGACAGATTTCAGTAAAGGAAGACAAATACAAAAAGGAAACTGTATTATATTCCGTTAATCGCAATCATCCTGACTATATATCCTTCAAGCCGGAAAAGAGGCAGGAACCAAAAATTAATCAGTCTGCTGTTGAAGCTACTAGTGGAAGTCGGCCAAATAGAATTCTTGAAGTGGCAGAGATTTATAAACCAACTGTACATGTCAATCCAATTTTCGCTTCTGTTGGTGCTGATACAGGGAAACTTTACAGTGCTTCAGAAGCCTCTGATATTGTCTTCAAATACATTGAGAAAGAGAATCTGATCAAGCCAACAGACAAAGCCTTAATAGTTCTCGATCCAGCGTTATGTGATGCTCTTTTCAAGGGAACAGTCAAGAAAGGATCAACTTACCCTACTGAGATTCATAAGAAGGATCTAGGGTCAACATTTGTAAGCCGAATGCAAGCCCATTGCATTGTAACCAGAGGAAGTGAGTCTGTTGTTCGTAAAGGATCATTGAAAACAATTCAAATTGTAACAGAAAGGCGGCAGGGCAACAAAAAGGTTACAAAAGTCTCTGGCATCGAACAATTCTTGATGGATGCTGAAGCTTTAGCTTCAGAGCTGCAGCAAAAGTTTGCTTGCAGTACATCAGTGCAGGAGTTACCTGGTATGTTTTTATGCGCTAGTTTGAATACTTAATTTGCTGAGGTTGATTTACGATAAAAAAAAATTTGATGCTGCTTTGTCCAACTTTCTTGTTCTGAATTTGGTCGATCGCAGAATCATGTTTTATGTGCAATCGTAGTTATTCTGAGAAAGAAGTAGACTGTGTAATTCTTGGGAAGAAGTAAACCAAGTGGTGGTAAATGTGTCTATCTGATGGTAAAACTGGATAGTGCTTTTGCATCTTAGGTTCATACTTTCCTAAGTCGCTTAAGCAGCTGAAATACATATTTTTTTTTGGGTCTAAATCAATGATGTGGATGTGATGACATATAAATGCGCATACTATTTGGTGAGTATATTAGTTTCTGGCATCGGAAGTTTGGAACCAATAGCTCTGTTTTGTATCTGTACTTGTATGTTCTTGTATGTTCTCCCATTGCCAATGGAGGAACCTTTCCTTCATTTATTTTTTTCTTAATTCAGCTGAAGTTAATTTGTACCTTTGTTTATGCATAGAGATGGGAGCACTATTTCCTTAGCAAAGTTAGTCATATGTTGAGAAATGAGAACCACCTCTGTTAGTTTAACCTGGGTCTGGCAATAGCAGTAGGTCATGAACTGTTAGTTTCACTGGTAAGTTGAAAGCTTTTACTTTTGATATACATACCATGGACTTGAGGGCAAAGAAATGGGAATCTCAAATGATGTTTGTTGGCTTGGGTGGAACTCTAATCTTCCAAAACACATTGTTTTTTTTTAAGATTATCACAAGATAAAGCAATATTATTGCTTCACTTATTGCATTTTGTTATATATTAACAAGAGTACTGAAAAGCCTATTGTATTAGTAAGGGCTCTTGGTTTGATTTTTTTGTTTCCCTAGGAGGATTTTAGTCCTTATTAGATTCCCTCTCTCACACAGTTCTACTGCTACTAGTATTTTTTTTTTCCTCTTTTCCTTGTTTTAGAGGAAACTATAAATTATTTGAAATTATAACCCTATTAACAACTGGCTGCCCCAAACTAAAAAAGTGGACAATTGATACCCACACTTCCATTTCGTTTTCAATTAGGAGAAGCCATCTAAATTACAGTTATCTCAA
The DNA here is from genome assembly GCA_037975025.1 of Excoecaria agallocha. Classification (NCBI taxonomy): domain Eukaryota; kingdom Viridiplantae; phylum Streptophyta; class Magnoliopsida; order Malpighiales; family Euphorbiaceae; genus Excoecaria; species Excoecaria agallocha. The sequence goes on from CM075820.1 coordinate 9,002,375, forward strand.
ACGGAGGAGGCTGACATGGTGAATAGGTGGGGCTCTTGCCATTTACAGGGCAAACGATAGCTGGTTGCATTAGTAAAAAAGCATTTTAGCAACGGGTTTTAGGGACGGGTGCAATTTTGTTGCAAGTTATTTTCTCATTTCAAGTTGTAAACACAATTTCATTTTTTTTTTAAATTGAAAAAATTGAAATGCCTTAATAATACATTTGACAAAATTAATAGCAACGGATTAGTTTCTAGCAAATCCATCACTATTATTTAGCTTATTTTATTTTATTTTATTTTCAACTTTATAAATTTACAGAAGTTGGGGATTATCATACTATTTATCTGATTGTTATTTTGTAATTTCATATCCACTTTATTATTTTTAGTATTTACTTTATTGGTTTGTTATCATTGCTATTATTATTTTTTATTTTTGGTAACTGTTCGAATTATTTTTGTTTATTATTATTATTAGTGAATGTTTTAATTTTTAAAAAACTTAAATTGATTAAAAATATTTGTTGATTGAAATGAGAATAATTAGCATTGGATTGTGTCAATTGCTAAACTCCATTGCCACACATTTTTTATAGTAGTGCGACTAGCTATCATCTTCCATGCAAATGAGGTGGGCCCTTATGATTTTCCACATTAGCCTCCACCATTTGATATAATG